>CM035591.1:79835243-79899829 GCA_020423425.1 Chrysopa pallens
TTTTTCTGAATAAACTTATGACCAAAGATAACAAAGCTTGGAAGCAAAGCAAGTCCTAAATTTGTTTCCTGTGCTAAAAACATAATTTTGGAGGAGGAGGCCCATAACAAAGAAATGAATTCAAGTTGTTAATTGTTTTTTTTTTCCAAATATGATGGTTTTCGAATATTTTCTGACTCGTCGATTTGGTTTAAATTGAAAATCGTATTACTATAATTGGTCGTCACAAGATTTAAAAAATTTAGTCTTTATTTTCTGCCAATTTTGTATGATCGAATGTGAGGTGATATTATTCGCTATTTTGTGAACTATACTGTAATGCATTTTAAGCATTTCTATGCTTATGCGCCCGTCTTTTATTTAATTCATAAATTTAAAAAAAAATTTGTGTTTTTAAATATTTTGATATTGTTATAAAAATATTATAATTTTTTTCTAATTAAGAGAATATTTCATTCTTAAGATTTTATTTGTTTGTTTGTTTGTTTTTTCATTATACTCAGGGGTGCTATTGATTGGCACACGGGAATTGGCGATCCCGGGTTCCCGAGCCCGTATTTATAATTGGTCTTGCGAGTCTCATTCACTGAGACGTTCTTAGTAGCATTATTTGCTAATAAAGCTCCCGAGATATGCCTAAATTCCACTCTAGTTAAAGCGTATTCAGAGAATGAAGACTAGTTTCGTAACCAGGACTGAATCAACCGATATAACTCGATCTTGAATTCGAGCTATCATTCCAAAGGACCTGACATCAAATCACATGATGGACTAACCAGATCACTCTCAAGACACCACTTTGTTTGATTATTTTCACAATCAGAAGTGGATCAAAGGAAAATATACATCAATTAATAAGATCATTAATTAATATTGTTAAATCTATTTGATTTTTCAACTAAAGAGTATTCGTTTTTGCTGCAAATTCATTGATATTTTTTTGAATGTTTACGTTTTAAAATCGTAATGTTTTGTACTTTATTAATTAAAAATTAAAAATTTTTATTATTTGGAAGTTTAAAAAAAAAATTTATTCAATAAATTTAATATTTATTTTCTCTGAAAATATATAGGTTTCGGACGTAACGATTTTTACGAATTTTAGAACACAAGTAAAGTCTTTTTGATAACGGTTAAGTTAAAACAAAATTCGTTTTATTGTTCAGTTGTGAGTGGTCAGAATTATAATGCTTAAATTGGCCAATAATCATTATAAATCATGTAGCTCAAAATTGTTTTTATATAATTCGAATATTGTAAACTGACTATGAAAATTAAAATGTCACTTTACATATGTTAAAATTTGTTATTAATTGTGGTTTAAAATCAGAATAAGATTTCAAAGAGAACAAATTGAAATTTGTTTAATAAATTTTTACAAATTTTCAATAATAAATTTAAATTATTAATTATTATAATCAAAATATTTATGTTTTTACATTCGATATTACTCAGATTAAATCATTGTGAAAATTGCACCAAAATTTATTTTCATTTGAGTTTCAAATAATTAAAAAGGAAAATGAAATTATACGAAATCTACGAAATGGAATTTAAAAGAATTATTTGGAAGAATAATTAATATTTGCTAAAAAAGAAGATCCTTAATAAATGGAAAAATTATTTTCAATAATGGAATATTATTTATTTCATCGAATGGACATTGACTTTCAAAATCGTATTATTGTAATTGGAAAATATCAACGAACGAACTACCAAATTTAAGAGATTAAGCAATCGAATACAAAGTTGAGCTTTGGCATCTGCGCCTAAACTCGACGGTTGTGAAACAGGATGAGACAGTAGATGCAAATAGTAGAGTAGTGTCTACAAATGTAAAATCCTCAATCGTAACCATTAGAAGGAAAATAGATAATAATGCCCATAAATATATATAAACATATATAATAAATGCAAGAACACTAAACCAAAAAGGACGGATGGAGTGAATGAAATTATCTCTGACTAAAATTATGACAAAAGATAACAAAGCTTGGAAGCAAAGCAAATCCTACATTTGTTTCCTGCACTCAAAGAAAAATTTTGGTGGAGGAGGAGGAGGAGGCCCTTGACAAAGGAAAATAGATAAGAATGCCCATAAAAATATATAAAATAAATGCCAGAAAACTAAGGCAAAAAGGACGGGTGGAAGTGATGAAATTATCTCGGAATAAACTTATGAGAAAGGATAACAAAACTTGGACGCAAAGCAAGACCTAAATTTGTTTCCTGTGCTAAAAAAATAATTTTGGAGGAGGAGGCCCATAACAAAGAAATGAATTCAAGTTGTTAATTGTTCTTTTTTTTCAAATATGATGGTTTTCGAATATTTTCTGACTCGTCGATTTGGTTTAAATTGAAAATCGTATTACTATAATTGGTCGTCACAAGATTTAAAAAATTTAGTCTTTATTTTCTGCCGATTTTGTATGATCGAATTTGAGGTGATATTATTCCCGATATATGAGTTTAATTCCCGATATATATTATAAGGGCTGTCAGTTGCCAAATATAGTCATAATTCTACTTTAAATGTAGAAGATGTCTCGAAATTTCCATAACATTTTTCAAATATGAATGTTTTTTAGGTTGAGAGTTTTTTTTAATTTAATGAATTTTTTTATCTCCTTTTTTTTCTTATTTAAATTCCTTGAGATTTTTTTATAGTGAGTAACAAATAGGAAAAAATCGTGGATTAGGCCTACTGGGGAAACCACGATTCAAAACTCAAAAAAAAAACGCACTGATGTATCTTACCTCAAAAGGTAGTGTGGAAACGGATACAAAAATTTCGAATAAACATAGATTTCTTTTAAGATTTTTTTAAAGGGTAAACTCAAGCAAAGAACTGGAATTGTGGATGTTTAATTCATTGATTCAAGAATTTTCGAAATGAATGTAATTCAATTTTACGGATTATCGTTAATGATTATAAATATTTTTTCGTTATTTAATGGGTTTAAGGCCTTATAAAAAAGGTTGCCACTTTATTTCAATAACAGTAATTTGACAATAAATATAAATCGAAATTTAATTTTTATGCAAATTGATCAAATAAATTTATAGAAACCTATTTCCTAAAATAAACCGAAAATACTCAATTTTTTTTAAAGAAAAATTTAGGGTGTTTAAAATTCGATAATTTTAAAATGAAGGCTCCCAAATGGATATATACAAAAAGGGTCCTTTCAATTAATCAATCAATCGGCTAAGAATGCTTCATTCGTGTTATTATGATATTTCTTAAGTCTAAGACAATAGACAATATAAAAAAAATTTTGTGTTTTTAAATATTTTGATATTGTTATAAAAATATTATTATTTTTTTCTAATTAAGAGAATATTTAATTCTTACGATTTTATTTGTTTGTTTGTTTGTTTGTTTGTTTATTATACTCAGGGGTGCTATTTCTTGGCACACGGGAATTGGCGATCCCGGGTTCCCGAGCCCGTATTTAATATTGGTCTTGCGAGTCTCATTCACTGAGACGTTCCTAGTAGCATTATTTCCTAACAAAGCTCCAGAGATATGCCTAATTTCCACTCTAAATATACCGTATTCAGAGAATGAAAACTAGTTTCGTAACCAAGACTGAATCAACTAATGATATGACTCGATCTTGAATTCGAGCTATCATTCCAAAGGACCTGACATCAAATCACAATATGATGGACCGACCAGATCACTCTCAAGACACCACTTTGTTTGATCAATTTCACAATCAGAAGTGGATCAAAGGAAAATATACATCAATCTTGATATCATTAATTAATATTGTTAAATCTATTTTATTTTTCTACTAAAGAGTATTCCTCGTTTAAATGAAAATTCCTTTTTGCTGCAAATCCATTGATATTTATTTGAATGTTAACGTTTTAAAATCGTAATGTTTTGTACTTTATTAATTAAAAATTAAGAATTTTTATTATTTGGAAGTTTTAAAAAAAAATTTATTCAATAAATTTAATATCTATTTTCTCTGAAAATATATAGGTTTCAGACTTAACGATTTTTACGAATTTTAGAACACAAGTAAAGTTTTTTTGATAACGGTAAAGTTAAAACAAAATTCGTTTTATTGTTCAGTTGTGAGTGGTCAGAATTATAATGCTTATAAATTGGCCAAAATTATCTCAAAAAAACTAGTTCCATAAAAATTGTTAATAATTTGAATGCTTTTATGAAAAATAATTGAAGGCTTGTTTTTGTTTTAATCATCAGCTCTTATACATTAGAGTGTATCTAATTTTTATGTTTGAGTAAAATCATTGAACCTTTCTTGTTAAATTTTTTCTGAAAGTAGATGTTATTTTGGATTAGGAAGTAATCTAATCTTCAAACTACATTTACTGGAAGATTTTTTTATAAGATAGGATCACGAACGGGTAGGTTCGGTATGATTATTGATACCGTAAAAATTGGATACCAATAATGTCAAATTACTAATATTTCATTTTCAAGAGTCAATGTTTTTCACATAAATATCACAAATATTTTTCTATTTGCCTTGGAAACTAATTTACAGCGGGAAAATTTAGGAAAAGCTTTAATCATTATAAATCATTTAGCTCTAAATTGTTTTTATATAATTCGAATATTGTAAACTGACTATGAAAATTAAAATGTCACTTTACATATGTTAAAATTACAATTATTAATTGTGGTTTAAAATCAGAATAAGATTTCAAAGAGAACAAATTGAAATTTGTAGAATAAATTTTTATAACTTTTTACAAATTTTCAATAATTAATTTAAATTATTAATTATTATAATCAAAATATTTATGTTTTTACATTCGTTATTACTCAGATTAAATCATTGTGAAAATTGCACCAAAAATTATTTTCATTTGAGCTTCAAATACTTAAAAAGGAAAATGAAATTATACGAAATCTACGAAATGGAATTTAAAAGAATTATTTGGAAGAATAATAACTATTTGGTAAAACAGAAAATTCTTAATAAATGGAAATTTTTTTTTCAATAATGGAATATTATTTATTTCATCGAATGGACATTCACTTTCAAAATCGTATTATTGTAATTGGAAAATATCAACGAACGAACTACCAAATTTTAGAGATTAAGCAATCGAATACAAAGTTGAGCTTTGGCATCTGCGCCTATACTCGACGGTTGTGAAACAGGATGAGATAGTAGATGCGAATAGTAGAGTAGTGTCTACAAATGTCAAATCCTCAATCGTAACCATTAGAAGGAAAATAGATAATAATGCCCATAAATATATATAATAAATGCAAGAACAATAAACAAAAAAGGACGGATAGAATGAATGAAATTATCTCTGAATTAAATTATGACAAAAGATAACAAAGCTTGGAAGCAAAGCAAGTCCTACATTTGTTTCCTGTACACAAAACAAAATTTCGGAGGAGGAAGAGGAGGCCCTTGTCAAAGGAAAATAGATAATAATGTGCATAAATATATATAAAATAAATGCCAGAAAATTAAGGCAAAAAGGACGGATGGAAGTAATGAAATTATCTCGGAATAAAATTATGAGAAAGGATATCAAAAGTTGGACGCAAAACAAGTCCTACATTTATTTTCTGTACACGAAGAAAAATTTCGGAGGAGAAGTAGGAGGCCCTTGACAAAGGAAAATAGATATAATGTCCATAAATATATATAAAATAAATGCCAGAAAACTAACGCATAAAGGACGGATGGAAGTAATGAAATTATCTTGGAATAAAACTATGAGAAAGGATATCAAAACTTGGACGCAAAGCAAGTCCTAAATTTGTTTCCTGTGTTAAAAATATACTTTTGGAGGAGGAGGCATATAACAAAGAAATGAATTAAAGTTTTATTTGTTGTTTTTTTCCAAATATGATGATTTTCGAATATTTTTTGACTCGTCGATTTGGTTTAAATTGAAAATCGTATTACTATAATTGGTCATTACAAGATTTAAAAAATTTAGTCTTTATTTTCTGCCAATTTTGTATGATCGAATGTGAGGTGATATTATTCGCTATTTTGTGAACTATACTGTAATGCATTTTAAGCATTTCTATGCCGCTATATTATTATTTTCTTCTAATTAAGAGAATATTTCATTCTTAAGATTTTATTTTTTTGTTTGTTTGTTTTTTTTATTATACTCAGGGGTGCTATTTATTGGCACACGGGAATTTGCGATCCCGGGTTTCCGAGCCCGTATTTAATATTGGTCTTGCGAGTCTCATTCACTGAGACGTTCCTTGTAGCATTATTTGCTAACAAAGCTCTAGAGATATGCCTAATTTCCACTCTAGTTTTTGCGGATTCAGAGGATGAAGTCTCAAAACCAAATATTTTGTATGATGTATTCTAAAGATTAGATAATTAAGATTGCGCAATTTTATAAAAATAAACTAAAAGAGAACCTTAAGACTTTGGTAATCTCTGGACCGATCTCGCTTCCCAGAAGTGTCTCTGATAAGTGTTGACCTTGCATCCCAGAAGATAGTGCATCTGTTTAGTGTTGTGCGCGAGAGCCTTTAGCCTTTGGCAAGCTCTGGATCGACCTTGCATCCCAGAAGATAGTGTATCTGTTAAGTGTTGTGCGCGAGAGCCTTTAGCCTTTGGCAAGCTCTGGATCGACCTCGTTTCCCAGAGGTAAGTGTTCCTGTTTTGTGTTGTGCGCGAGAGCCTTTAGCCTTTGGCAAGCTCTGGATCGACCTCGTTTCCCAGGAGGAAGTGTTCCTGTTTTGTGTTGTGCGCGAGAGCTTTTAGCCTTTGGCAAGCTCTGGATCGACCTTGCATCCCAGAAGATAGTGCATCTGTTAAGTGTTGTACGCGAGTGTATTTAGCCCTTGGCAAGCTCTGGATCGGCATTGTTTCTCAAAAGTAAGTTTGTTAGGTATTTCAATACACTCATGAAGTCATCAAAACTTGAAGGGTTTAAATTACGAGTAGATGTGCTCTGGGGTGATCCAATACACTCATGAAGTCATCGAAATTTCAATGGTTTTGATTACGAGTAGATGTGCTATTGAGTGGTTCAATATACTCATGGAGTCATCGAAAGTTCAAAGAGTTTGTTTACGAGTAGATGAGCTATTGGGTGTATCAATGCACTCATGGAGTCATCGAAAGTTCAAAGGATTTGGTTACGAGTAGTGTGGGCTATTGGGTGAATGAATTACACTCATGGAGTCATCGAAAGTTCAAAGGATTTGTTTATGAGTAGATGTGCAATTGAGTGATTGAATTACACTTACGGAGTCATCGAAAGTACATTTGATTGAACTTTCAAAATCAAAACATTCATAATTTTTTCTCAATAATAATTTTAATAAAACTTATTTTTTAGGTACTTTATAAAATTAAATTTGGTATAACCATTTTAATAGTGTTTAAGTACCCAAAGCTTAGGATTCTTTGAGACTTCTTAGGAGACTTTGACTCTTTAGGATTCTTAGGAGGCTTTGTATTCAACTCCTCTAATATTTACTGAGTGTTTCAATACACTCAGAAATAAATCGAAACTTAATGGGCTCAATTCCAAGGGATGCCTTACATTTTTTTCAGAATTTTCAGAATTCCATGAGTGCTATTCCATAAAGAAGTGGTACTGATTTTGGGTTCAATTCCCAAAAAAAATACACATCGAAACTAAATGGACAAAATTCCCAAAGATAAGTTAAATCCTTTTCAGAATGCCACCATGGGTTTAACGCCTAAAAGTCAATGTCTGTTTAACAGTCAATACGTCCAAAATATTGTGGAAAAAATACTTTGTATTCAACTCCTCTAATATTTACTGAGTGTTTCAATACACTCAGAAAATAATCGAAACTTAATGGGCTCAATTCCAAGTGATGCCTTACATTTTTTTTCAGAATTTTCAGAATTCCATGAGTGCTATTCCATAAAGAAGTGGTACTGATTTTGGGTTCAATTCCCAAAAAAAATACACATCGAAACTAAATGGACAAAATTCCCAAAGATAAGTTAAATCCTTTTCAGAATGCCACCATGGGTTTAACGCCTAAAAGTCAATGTCTGTTTAACAGTCAATACGTCCAAAATATTGTGGAAAAAATACTTTGTATTCAACTCCTCTAATATTTACTGAGTGTTTCAATACACTCAGAAATAAATCGAAACTTAATGGGCTCAATTCCAAGTGATGCCTTACATTTTTTTCAGAATTTTCAGAATTCCATGGGTGCTATTCCATAAAGAAGTGGTACTGATTTTGGATTCAATTCCAAAAAAAAATACACATCGAAAATATATGGACACAATTCCCAAAGATAATTTAAATCGTTTTCAGAATGCCACCATGGGTTTAACGCCTAACAGTCAATGTCTGTTTAAGAGTCAATACGTCCAAAATATTGTGGAAAAATACTTTGTATTCAACTCCTCTAATATTTACTGAGTGTTTCAATACACTCAGAAATAAATCGAAACTTAATGGGCTCAATTCCAAGGGATGCCTTACATTTTTTTCAGAATTTTCAGAATTCCATGGGTGCTATTCCATAAAGAAGTGGTACTGATTTTGGGTTCAATTCCCAAAAAAAATACACATCGAAACTTAATGTACACAATTCCCAAAGATAAGTTAAATCCTTTTCAGAATGCCACCATGGGTTTAAAGCCAAAAGGCAATGTCTGTTTAACAGTCAATACGTCCAAAATATTGTGGAAAAAATACTTTGTATTCAACTCCTCTAATATTTACTGAGTGTTTCAATACACTCAGATATAAATCGAAACTTAATGGGCTCAATTCCAAGGGATGCCTTACATTTTTTTCAGAATTTTCAGAATTCCATGAGTGCTATTCCATAAAGAAGTGGTACTGATTTTGGGTTCAATTCCCAAAAAAAATACACATCGAAACTAAATGGACACAATTCCCAAAGATAAGTTAAATTCTTTTCAGAATGCCACCATGGGTTTAACGCCTAAAAGTCAATGTCTGTTTAACAGTCAATACGTCCAAAATATTGTGGAAAAATACTATGTATTCAACTCCTCTAATATTTACTGAGTGTTTCAAAACACTCAGAAATAAATCGAAACTTAATGGGCTCAATTCCAAGTGATGCCTTACATTTTTTTCAGAATTTTCAGAATTCCATGGGTGCTATTCCATAAAGAAGTGGTACTGATTTTGGGTTCAATTCCCAAAAAAAATACACATCGAAACTAAATGGACACAATTCCCAAAGATAAGTGAAATCCTTTTCAGAATGCCACCATGGGTTTAACGCCTAAAAGTCAATGTCTGTTTAACAGTCAATACGTCCCAAAAATTGTGGAAAAAATACTTTGTATTCAACTCCTCTAATATTTACTGAGTGTTTCAATACACTCAGAAATAAATCGAAACTTAATGGGCTCAATTCCAAGGGATGCCTTACATTTTTTTCAGAATTTTCAGAATTTCATGGGTGCTATTCCATAAAGAAGTGGTACTGATTTTGGGTTCAATTCCCAAAAAAAATACACATCGAAACTAAATGGACAAAATTCCCAAAGATAAGTTAAATCCTTTTCAGAATGCCACCATGGGTTTAACGCCTAAAAGTCAATGTCTGTTTAACAGTCAATACGTCCAAAATATTGTGGAAAAATACTATGTATTCAACTCCTCTAATATTTACTGAGTGTTTCAATACACTCAGAAATAAATCGAAACTTAATGGGCTCAATTCCAAGGGATGCCTTACATTTTTTTCAGAATTTTCAGAATTTCATGGGTGCTATTCCATAAAGAAGTGGTACTGATTTTGGGTTCAATTCCCAAAAAAAATACACATCGAAACTAAATGGACAAAATTCCCAAAGATAAGTTAAATCCTTTTCAGAATGCCACCATGGGTTTAAAGCCTAAAAGTCAATGTCTGTTTAACAGTCAATACGTCCCAAAAATTGTGGAAAAAATACTTTGTATTCAACTCCTCTTATATTTACTGAGTGTTTCAAAACACTCAGAAATAAATCGAAACTTAATGGGCTCAATTCCAAGTGATGCCTTACAATTTTTTCAGAATTTTCAGAATTACATTGGTGCTATTCCATAAAGAAGTGGTACTGATTTTGGGTTCAATTCCCAAAAAAAATACACATCGAAACTAAATGGACAAAATTCCCAAAGATAAGTTAAATCCATTTCAGAATGCCACCATGGGTTTAACGCCTAAAAGTCAATGTCTGTTTAACAGTCAATACGTCCAAAATATTGTGGAAAAATACTATGTATTCAACTCCTCTAATATTTACTGAGTGTTTCAAAACACTCAGAAATAAATCGAAACTTAATGGGCTCAATTCCAAGTGATGCCTTACATTTTTTTCAGAATTTTCAGAATTCCATTGGTGCTATTCCATAAAGAAGTGGTACTGATTTTGGGTTCAATTCCCAAAAAAAATACACATCGAAACTAAATGGATACAATTCCCAAAGATAAGTGAAATCCTTTTCAGAATGCCACCATGGGTTTAAGCCTAAAAGTCAATGTCTGTTTAACAGTCAATACGTCCCAAAAATTGTGGAAAAAATACTTTGTATTCAACTCTCCTAATATTTACTGAGTGTTTCAATACACTCAGAAATAAATCGAAACTTAATGGGCTCAATTCCAAGGGATGCCTTAAATTCTTTTCAGAAGTTTTTCTTAAAAATAAATATTGAAATTTATTTTTGTAAGTTATTAAAATTTATTTTTTTTTTAAATCTGGGTAAATTTGTTATAGAAAATATATTTCTTTGGTATAAATTATATGCAAAGTGAAGCTGCCATTTTCATAACGATCTATTCTAACAAATTCGATTTATTATACGCAGTTTTATTTGATTGTTTGTGACGAGTATAATTCAAGTACACTTAAAACTTACCAAAATTTTAATGATATTAAAATATAGTACAAAATTTTGAATACTGAATTGTGTTAATAAACTTCCTTGATTTAATGTTTATTTCTAGCTCTGTTGAATGGCTCCCGATTAAATGTAAAATTGTATTCAATACATGCTTTTCTGCTTTTATTTAGGACAATTGTTCTTAATATAGATTTTTTTCTGGTTAGAATTTAAAAATTTAAAAATTAGTTGACATTGTGTTGAGTTTTATATAAATTTATGTTTTTATATAAAATGTAATTTCATAACTCAGTAAAAATCAAGGGCCCTGATTTTTATTGGATTCTTACTGTAGCTACATATTGTATAATAATTGTAATTTTCTATTGGAAACTTCGATGTGTCAACTATTTTTGTAGTTTAGAATTCAATCAAAATTAAATCTAAAATTTAAGAATAATTGAATTCAGAACAAGTGCAGATAGGCATTATATAGAATACAATTGGTGCATGTTAATTGGATACCGTGACTAATGATAGTAATAGACTTTTAATCCGAGGAACAATATTTAATCGATATGTGTACAAAATTTGATTTATTATTTTTAATGTTATTGAGTTTTGGATAAAATTGTACATAATTTATAAATCATCATAAATTTTAAGTATAAATTTGCCGTTAAGTATAATGCTTCGATGTGTATAAATGGATTAATGAAAATCAAAATGGTGGTTTCACCAAGCTAAATTTATCTAAAATAAATAATATTTCGAAATAAAAGAATCCGAATTTATATAAATAAATTTAAAACTTCATTTATTGAAATACGATTTTTAATTTTAAGAATATTATAAACTTTTTGGTTTTAATCCGTTTTCAATTATATAGTTTCATGAATCATTATCCATGTTAGTACATTTTCATTTCCAACTTCGAATATTTTCCAAAGGATTTTTCACATACTGAAAAATGAAATTGATGGTAAATTTTTATTATAAGAAATTATAATCAATTAATAGGATCAATTCCCAGTTCAGTTCCTACTACACTTATAAACTTATCGAAGGTGCAATAGATTAAAATCCCAACAGATATTTAACAGAGTTTAATTCCCGATATATGTTATATGGGCTGTCAGTTGCTAAATATAGTCATAATTCTACTTTAAATGTAGAAGATGTCTCGAAATTTCCATAACATTTTTCAAATATGAATGTTTTTTTAGGTTGAGAGTTTTTTTTAATTAAATGAATTTTTTTAGCTCCTTTTTTTCTTATTTAAATTCCTTGAGATGTTTTCATAGTGAGAAACAAATAGGAAAAAATCGTGGATTAGGCCTACTGGGGAAACCACGATTCAAAAATAAAAAAAAACGCACTGATGTATCTTACCTCAAAAGGTGGTGTGGAAATGGATACAAAAATTTCGAATAAACATAGAATTCTTTTAAGATTTTTTAAAGGGTAAACTCAAGCAAAGAACTGGAATTGTGGATGTTTAATTCATTGATTCAAGAATTTTAGAAATGAATGTAATTCAATTTTACGGATAATCGTTAATGATTATAAATGTTTTTCCTTTATTTAAAGGGTTTAATGCCTTATAAAAAACGTCGCCACTTTATTTCAATAACAGTAAATTTGACAATAAATATACATCGAATTTTAATTTTTATGAAAATTGATCAAATAAATTTATAGAATCCTATTTCCTAAAATAAACCCAAAAAACTAAATTTAGGGTGTTTAAAATTCGATAATTTTAAAATGAAGGCTCCCAAATGGATACATACAAAAAATGTCCTTTTAATTAATCGATTATTCAGAATGAATTCCGCTAAGAATGCTTCATTCGTGTTATTATGATATTTCTTAAGTCTAAGACAATTAGACAATATAAAAAAAATGTAGTGTTTTTAATATTTTGATATTGTTATAAAAATATTATTATTTTTTTCTAATTAAGAGAATATTTCATTCTTACGATTTTATTTTGTTTGTTTGTTTGTTTTTTTTATAATACTCAGGGGTGCTATTTATTGGCACACGGGAATTGGCGATCCCGGGTTCCCGAGCCCGTATTTAATATTGGTCTTTCGAGTCTCATTCACTGAGACGTTCCTAGTAGCATTATTTCCTAACAAAGCTCCAGAGATATGCCTAATTTCCACTCTAAATATATCGTATTCAGAGAATGAAAACTAGTTTCGTAACCAAGACTGAATCAAATAATGATATGACTCGATCTTGAATTCGAGCTATCATTCCAAAGGACCTGACATCAAATCACAATATGATGGACCGACCAGATCACTCTCAAGACACCACTTTGTTTGATCAATTTCACAATCAGAAGTGGATCAAAGGAAAATATACATCAATTCTTGATATCATTAATTAATATTGTTAAATCAATTTTATTTTTCTACTAAAGAGTATTCCTCGTTTAAATGAAAATTCCTTTTTGCTGCAAATCCATTGATATTTATTTGAATGTTAACGTTTTAAAATCGTAATGTTTTGTACTTTATTAATTAAAAATTAAGAATTTTTATTATTTGGAAGTTTTAAAAAAAAATTTATTCAATAAATTTAATATTTATTTTCTCTGAAAATATATAGGTTTCAAACGTAACGATTTTTACGAATTTTAGAACACAAGTAAAGTTTTTTTGATAACGGTTAAGTTAAAACCAAATTCGTTTTATTGTTCAGTTGTGAGTGGTCAGAATTATAATGCTTATAAATTGGCCAAAATTATCTCAAAAAAACTAGTTCCATAAAAATTGTTAATAATTTGAATGCTTTTATGAAAAATATTTGAAGGCTTGTTTTGTTTTAATCATCAGCTCTTATACATTAGAGTGTATCTAATTTTTATGTTTGAGTAAAATCATTGAACCTTTCTTGTTAAATTTTTTCTGAAAGTAGATGTTATTTTGGATTAGGAAGTAATCTAATCTTCAAACTACATTTACTGGAAGATTTTTTTATAAGATAGGATCACGAACGGGTAGGTTCGGTATGATTATTGATACCGTAAAAATTGGATACCAATAATGTCAAATTACTAATATTTCATTTTCAAGAGTCAATGTTTTTCACATAAGTATCACAAATATTTTTCTATTTGTCTTGGAAACTAATTTACAGCGGGAAAATTTAGGAAAAGCTTTAATCATTATAAATCATTTAGCTCTAAATTGTTTTTATATAATTCGAATATAGTTAACTGACTATGAAAATTAAAATGTCACTTTACATATGTTAAAATTAGAATTATTAATTGTGGTTTAAAATCAGAATAAGATTTCAAAGAGAACAAATTGAAATTTGTAGAATAAATTTTTATAAATTTTCAATAATTAATTTAAATTATTAATTATTATAATCAAAATATTTATGTTTTTACATTCGTTATTACTCAGATTAAATCATTGTGAAAATTGCACCAAAATTTATTTTCATTTGAGCTTCAAATACTTAAAAAGGAAAATGAAATTATACGAAATCTACGAAATGGAATTTAAAAGAATTATTTGGAAGAATAATAACTATTTGCTAAAACAGAAGATTCTTAATAAATGGAAAATTTTTTTTCAATAATGGAATATTATTTATTTCATCGAATGACATTCACTTTCAAAATCGTATTATTGTAATTGGAAAATATCAACGAACGAACTACCAAATTTTAGAGATTAAGCAATCGAATACAAAGTTGAGCTTTGGCATCTGCGCCTAAACTCGACGGTTGTGAAACAGGATGAGATAGTAGATGCGAATAGTAGAGTAGTGTCTACAAATGTCAAATCCTCAATCGTAACCATTAGAAGGTAAATAGATAATAATGCCCATAAATATATATAATAAATGTAAGAACAATAAACCAAAAAGGACGGATGGGATGAATGAAATTATCTCTGCATTAAATTATGACAAAAGATAACAAAGCTTGGAAGCAAAGCAAGTCCTACATTTGTTTCCTGTACACAAAACAAAATTTCGGAGGAGGAGGAGGAGGCCCTTGTCAAAGGAAAATAGATAATAATGTGCATAAATATATATAAAATAAATGCCAGAAAACTAAGGCAAAAAGGACGGATGGAAGTAATGAAATTATCTCGGAATAAAATTATGAGAAAGGATATCAAAAGTTGGACGCAAAACAAGTCCTACATTTATTTTCTGTACACGAAGAAAAATTTCGGAGGAGAAGTAGGAGGCCCTTGACAAAGGAAAATAGATATAATGTCCATAAATATATATAAAATAAATGCCAGAAAACTAAGGCATAAAGGACGGATGGAAGTAATGAAATTATCTGGGAATAAAACTATGAGAAAGGATATCAAAACTTGGACGCAAAGCAAGTCCTAAATTTGTTTCCTGTGTTAAAAATATACTTTTGGAGGAGGAGGCATATAACAAAGAAATGAATTAAAGTTTTATTTGTTGTTTTTTTCCAAATATGATGATTTTCGAATATTTTTTGACTCGTCGATTCGGTTTAAATTGAAAATCGTATTACTATAATTGGTCATTACAAGATTTAAAAAATTTAGTCTTTATTTCTGCCAATTTTGTATGATCGAATGTGAGGTGATATTATTCGCTATTTTGTGAACTATACTGTAATGCATTTTAAGCATTTCTATGCCGCCCGCCCGCCTTTTATTTAATTCATAAATTTAAAAAATATTATTATTTTCTTCTAATTAAGAGAATATTTCATTCTTAAGATTTTATTTTTTTGTTTGTTTGTTTTTTTATTATACTCAGGGGTGCTATTTATTGGCACACGGTAATTTGCGATCCCGGGTTCCCGAGCTTGTATTTAATATTGTTCTTGCGAGTCTCATTCACTGAGACGTTCCTTGTAGCATTATTTGCTAACAAAGCTCCAGAGATATGCCTAATTTCCACTCTAGTTTTTGCGGATTCAGAGAATGAAGTCTCAAAACCAAATATTTTGTATGATGTATTCTAAAGATTAGATAATTAAGATTGCGCAATTTTATAAAAATAAACTAAAAGAGAACCTTAAGACTTTGGTAATCTCTGGACCGATCTCGCTTCCCAGAAGTGTCTCTGATAAGTGTTGACCTTGCATCCCAGAAGATAGTGCATCTGTTTAGTGTTGTGCGCGAGAGCCTTTAGCCTTTGGCAAGCTCTGGATCGACCTTGCATCCCAGAAGATAGTGCATCTGTTAAGTGTTGTGCGCGAGAGCCTTTAGCCTTTGGCAAGCTCTGGATCGACCTCGTTTCCCAGAGGTAAGTGTTCCTGTTTTGTGTTGTGCGCGAGAGCCTTTAGCCTTTGGCAAGCTCTGGATCGACCTCGTTTCCCAGGAGGAAGTGTTCCTGTTTTGTGTTGTGCGCGAGAGCTTTTAGCCTTTGGCAAGCTCTGGATCGACCTTGCATCCCAGAAGATAGTGCATCTGTTAAGTGTTGTACGCGAGTGTATTTAGCCCTTGGCAAGCTCTGGATCGGCATTGTTTCTCAAAAGTAAGTTTGTTAGGTATTTCAATACACTCATGAAGTCATCAAAACTTGAAGGGTTTAAATTACGAGTAGATGTGCTCTGGGGTGATCCAATACACTCATGAAGTCATCAAAATTTCAATGGTTTTGATTACGAGTAGATGTGCTATTGAGTGGTTCAATATACTCATGGAGTCATCGAAAGTTCAAAGAGTTTGTTTACGAGTAGATGAGCTATTGGGTGTATCAATGCACTCATGGAGTCATCGAAAGTTCAAAGGATTTGGTTACGAGTAGTGTGGGCTATTGGGTGATTGAATTACACTCATGGAGTCATCGAAAGTTCAAAGGATTTGTTTATGAGTAGATGTGCAATTGAGTGATTGAATTACACTTACGGAGTCATCGAAAGTACATTTGATTGAACTTTCAAAATCAAAACATTCATAATTTTTTTTCAATAATAATTTTAATAAAACTTATTTTTTAGGTACTTTATAAAATTAAATTAGGTATAACCATTTTAATAGTGTTTAAGTACCCAAAGCTTAGGATTCTTTGAGACTTCTTAGGAGACTTTGACTCTTTAGGATTCTTAGGAGACTTTGTATTCAACTCCTCTAATATTTACTGAGTGTTTCAATACACTCAGAAATAAATCGAAACTTAATGGGCTCAATTCCAAGGGATGCCTTACATTTTTTTCAGAATTTTCAGAATTCCATGAGTGCTATTCCATAAAGAAGTGGTACTGATTTTGGGTTCAATTCCCAAAAGAAATACACATCGAAACTAAATGGACACAATTCCCAAAGATAAGTTAAATCCTTTTCAGAATGCCACCATGGGTTTAACGCCTAAAAGTCAATGTCGGTTTAACAGTCAATACGTCCAAAATATTGTGGAAAAAATACTTTGTATTCAACTCCTCTAATATTTACTGAGTGTTTCAATACACTCAGAAATAAATCGAAACTTAATGGGCTAAAGTCCAAGGGATGCCTTACATTTTTTTCAGAATTTTCAGAATTCCATGGGTGCTATTCCATAAAGAAGTGGTACTGATTTTGGGTTCAATTCCCAAAAAAAATACACATCGAAACTAAATGGACACAATTCCCAAAGATAAGTTAAATCCTTTTCAGAATGCCACCATGGGTTTAACGCCTAAAAGTCAATGTCTGTTTAACAGTCAATACGTCCAAAATATTGTGGAAAAATACTTTGTATTCAACTCCTCTAATATTTACTGAGTGTTTCAATACACTCAGAAATAAATCGAAACTTAATGGGCTCAATTCCAAGGGATGCCTTACATTTTTTTCAGAATTTTCAGAATTCCATGGGTGCTATTCCATAAAGAAGTGGTACTGATTTTGGGTTCAATTCCCAAAAAAAATACACATCGAAACTATATGGACACAATTCCTAAAGATAAGTTAAATCGTTTTCAGAATGCCACCATGGGTTTAACGCCTAACAGTCAATGTCTGTTTAAGAGTCAATACGTCCAAAATATTGTGGCAAAATACTTTGTATTCAACTCCTCTAATATTTACTGAGTGTTTCAATACACTCAGAAATAAATCGAAACTTAATGGGCTCAATTCCAAGGGATGCCTTACATTTTTTTCAGAATTTTCAGAATTCCATGGGTGCTATTCCATAAAGAAGTGGTACTGATTTTGGGTTCAATTCCCAAAAAAAATACACATCGAAACTAAATGGACACAAGTCCCAAAGATAAGTTAAATCCTTTTCAGAATGCCACCATGGGTTTAACGCCTAACAGTCAATGTCTGTTTAACAGTCAATACGTCCAAAATATTGTGGAAAAATACTATGTATTCAACTCCTCTAATATTTACTGAGTGTTTCAAAACATTCAGAAATAAATCGAAACTTAATGGGCTCAATTCCAAGTGATGCCTTACATTTTTTTCAGAATTTTCAGAATTCCATGGGTGCTATTCCATAAAGAAGTGGTACTGATTTTGGGTTCAATTCCCAAAAAAAAAATACACATCGAAACTAAATGGACACAATTCCCAAAGATAAGTGAAATCCTTTTCAGAATGCCACCATGGGTTTAACGCCTAAAAGTCAATGTCTGTTTAACAGTCAATACGTCCAAAATATTGTGGAAAAAATACTTTGTATTCAACTCCTCTAATATTTACTGAGTGTTTCAAAACACTCAGAAATAAATCGAAACTTAATGGGCTCAATTCCAAGTGATGCCTTACATTTTTTTCAGAATTTTCAGAATTCCATTGGTGCTATTCCATAAAGAAGTGGTACTGATTTTGGGTTCAATTCCCAAAAAAAATACACATCGAAACTAAATGGACAAAATTCCCAAAGATAAGTTAAATCCTTTTCAGAATGCCACCATGGGTTTAACGCCTAAAAGTCAATGTCTGTTTAACAGTCAATACGTCCAAAATATTGTGGAAAAAATACTTTGTATTCAACTCCTCTAATATTTACTGAGTGTTTCAAAACACTCAGAAATAAATCGAAACTTAATGGGCTCAATTCCAAGGGATGCCTTACATTTTTTTCAGAATTTTCAGAATTCCATGAGTGCTATTCCATAAAGAAGTGGTACTGATTTTGGGTTCAATTCCCAAAAAAAATACACATCGAAACTAAATGGACAAAATTCCCAAAGATAAGTTAAATCCTTTTCAGAATGCCACCATGGGTTTAACGCCTAAAAGTCAATGTCTGTTTAACAGTCAATACGTCCAAAATATTGTGGAAAAAATACTTTGTATTCAACTCCTCTAATATTTACTGAGTGTTTCAATACACTCAGAAATAAATCGAAACTTAATGGGCTCAATTCCAAGGGATGCCTTACATTTTTTTCAGAATTTTCAGAATTCCATGGGTGCTATTCCATAAAGAAGTGGTACTGATTTTGGGTTCAATTCCCAAAAAAAATACACATCGAAACTAAATGGACACAATTCCCAAAGATAAGTTAAATCCTTTTCAGAATGCCACCATGGGTTTAACGCCTAAAAGTCAATGTCTGTTTAACAGTCAATACGTCCAAAATATTGTGGAAAAAATACTTTGTATTCAACTCCTCTAATATTTACTGAGTGTTTCAATACACTCAGAAATAAATCGAAACTTAATGGGCTCAATTCCAAGGGATGCCTTACATTTTTTTCAGAATTTTCAGAATTCCATGGGTGCTATTCCATAAAGAAGTGGTACTGATTTTGGGTTCAATTCCCAAAAAAAATACACATCGAAACTAAATGGACAAAATTCCCAAAGATAAGTTAAATCCTTTTCAGAATGCCACCATGGGTTTAAAGCCTAAAAGTCAATGTCTGTTTAACAGTCAATACGTCCCAAAAATTGTGGAAAAAATACTTTGTATTCAACTCCTCTAATATTTACTGAGTGTTTCAAAACACTCAGAAATAAATCGAAACTTAATGGGCTCAATTCCAAGGGATGCCTTACATTTTTTTCAGAATTTTCAGAATTCCATGAGTGCTATTCCATAAAGAAGTGGTACTGATTTTGGGTTCAATTCCCAAAAAAAATACACATCGAAACTAAATGGACAAAATTCCCAAAGATAAGTTAAATCCTTTTCAGAATGCCACCATGGGTTTAACGCCTAAAAGTCAATGTCTGTTTAACAGTCAATACGTCCAAAATATTGTGGAAAAAATACTTTGTATTCAACTCCTCTAATATTTACTGAGTGTTTCAATACACTCAGAAATAAATCGAAACTTAATGGGCTCAATTCCAAGGGATGCCTTACATTTTTTTCAGAATTTTCAGAATTCCATGGGTGCTATTCCATAAAGAAGTGGTACTGATTTTGGGTTCAATTCCCAAAAAAAATACACATCGAAACTAAATGGACACAATTCCCAAAGATAAGTTAAATCCTTTTCAGAATGCCACCATGGGTTTAACGCCTAAAAGTCAATGTCTGTTTAACAGTCAATACGTCCAAAATATTGTGGAAAAAATACTTTGTATTCAACTCCTCTAATATTTACTGAGTGTTTCAATACACTCAGAAATAAATCGAAACTTAATGGGCTCAATTCCAAGGGATGCCTTACATTTTTTTCAGAATTTTCAGAATTCCATTGGTGCTATTCCATAAAGAAGTGGTACTGATTTTGGGTTCAATTCCCAAAAAAAATACACATCGAAACTAAATGGACACAAGTCCCAAAGATAAGTTAAATCCTTTTCAGAATGCCACCATGGGTTTAACGCCTAACAGTCAATGTCTGTTTAACAGTCAATACGTCCAAAATATTGTGGAAAAATACTATGTATTCAACTCCTATAATATTTACTGAGTGTTTCAAAACATTCAGAAATAAATCGAAACTTAATGGGCTCAATTCCAAGTGATGCCTTACATTTTTTTCAGAATTTTCAGAATTCCATGTGTGCTATTCCATAAAGAAGTGGTACTGATTTTGGGTTCAATTCCCAAAAAAAATACACATCGAAACTAAATGGACACAATTCCCAAAGATAAGTGAAATCCTTTTCAGAATGCCACCATGGGTTTAACGCCTAAAAGTCAATGTCTGTTTAACAGTCAATACGTCCAAAATATTGTGGAAAAAATACTTTGTATTCAACTCCTCTAATATTTACTGAGTGTTTCAATACACTCAGAAATAAATCGAAACTTAATGGGCTCAATTCCAAGGGATGCCTTACATTTTTTTCAGAATTTTCAGAATTCCATGGGTGCTATTCCATAAAGAAGTGGTACTGATTTTGGGTTCAATTCCCAAAAAAAATACACATCGAAACTAAATGGACACAATTCCCAAAGATAAGTTAAATCCTTTTCAGAATGCCACCATGGGTTTAACGCCTAAAAGTCAATGTCTGTTTAACAGTCAATACGTCCAAAATATTGTGGAAAACATACTTTGTATTCAACTCCTCTAATATTTACTGAGTGTTTCAATACACTCAGAAATAAATCGAAACTTAATGGGCTCAATTCCAAGGGATGCCTTACATTTTTTTCAGAATTTTCAGAATTCCATGTGTGCTATTCCATAAAGAAGTGGTACTGATTTTGGGTTCAATTCCCAAAAAAAATACACATCGAAACTAAATGGACAAAATTCCCAAAGATAAGTTAAATCCTTTTCAGAATGCCACCATGGGTTTAACGCCTAAAAGTCAATGTCTGTTTAACAGTCAATACGTCCAAAATATTGTGGAAAAAATACTTTGTATTCAACTCCTCTAATATTTACTGAGTGTTTCAAAACACTCAGAAATAAATCGAAACTTAATGGGCTCAATTCCAAGTGATGCCTTACATTTTTTTCAGAATTTTCAGAATTCCATTGGTGCTATTCCATAAAGAAGTGGTACTGATTTTGGGTTCAATTCCCAAAAAAAATACACATCGAAACTAAATGGACAAAATTCCCAAAGATAAGTTAAATCCTTTTCAGAATGCCACCATGGGTTTAACGCCTAAAAGTCAATGTCTGTTTAACAGTCAATACGTCCAAAATATTGTGGAAAAAATACTTTGTATTCAACTCCTCTTATATTTACTGAGTGTTTCAAAACACTCAGAAATAAATCGAAACTTAATGGGCTCAATTCCAAGGGATGCCTTACATTTTTTTTCGAATTTTCAGAATTCCATGAGTGCTATTCTATAAAGAAGTGGTACTGATTTTAGGTTCAATTCCCAAAAAAAATACACATCGAAACTAAATGGACAAAATTCCAAAAGATAAGTTAAATCCTTTTCAGAATGCCACCATGGGCTTAACGCCTAAAAGTCAATGTCGGTTTAACAGTCAATACGTCCAAAATATTGTGGAAAAAATACTTTGTATTCAACTCCTCTAATATTTACTGAGTGTTTCAATACACTCAGAAATAAATCGAAACTTTATGAGCAAAAGTCCAAGGGATGCCTTACATTTTTTTCAGAATTTTCAGAATTCCATGGGTGCTATTCCATAAAGAAGTGGTACTGATTTTGGGTTCAATTCCCAAAAAAAATACACATCGAAACTAAATGGACACAATTCCCAAAGATAAGTTAAATCCTTTTCAGAATGCCACCATGGGTTTAACGCCTAAAAGTCAATGTCTGTTTAACAGTCAATACGTCCAAAATATTGTGGAAAAAATACTTTGTATTCAACTCCTCTAATATTTACTGAGTGTTTCAATACACTCAGAAATAAATCGAAACTTAATGGGCTCAATTCCAAGGGATGCCTTACATTTTTTTCAGAATTTTCAGAATTCCATGGGTGCTATTCCATAAAGAAGTGGTACTGATTTTGGGTTCAATTCCCAAAAAAAATACACATCGAAACTAAATGGACACAATTCCCAAAGATAAGTTAAATCCTTTTCAGAATGCCACCATGGGTTTAACGCCTAAAAGTCAATGTCTGTTTAACAGTCAATACGTCCAAAATATTGTGGAAAAAATACTTTGTATTCAACTCCTCTAATATTTACTGAGTGTTTCAATACACTCAGAAATAAATCGAAACTTAATGGGCTCAATTCCAAGGGATGCCTTACATTTTTTTCAGAATTTTCAGAATTCCATGGGTGCTATTCCATAAAGAAGTGGTACTGATTTTGGGTTCAATTCCCAAAAAAAATACACATCGAAACTAAATGGACACAATTCCCAAAGATAAGTTAAATCCTTTTCAGAATGCCACCATGGGTTTAACGCCTAAAAGTCAATGTCTGTTTAACAGTCAATACGTCCAAAATATTGTGGAAAAATACTATGTATTCAACTCCTCTAATATTTACTGAGTGTTTCAAAACACTCAGAAATAAATCGAAACTTAATGGGCTCAATTCCAAGTGATGCCTTACATTTTTTTCAGAATTTTCAGAATTCCATGGGTGCTATTCCATAAAGAAGTGGTACTGATTTTGGGTTCAATTCCCAAAAAAAATACACATCGAAACTAAATGGACACAATTCCCAAAGATAAGTGAAATCCTTTTCAGAATGCCACCATGGGTTTAACGCCTAAAAGTCAATGTCTGTTTAACAGTCAATACGTCCAAAATATTGTGGAAAAATACTTTGTATTCAACTCCTCTAATATTTACTGAGTGTTTCTCCTCTAATATTTACTGAGTGTTTCAAAACATTCAGAAATAAATCGAAACTTAATGGGCTCAATTCCAAGTGATGCCTTACATTTTTTTCAGAATTTTCAGAATTTCATGTGTGCTATTCCATAAAGAAGTGGTACTGATTTTGGGTTCAATTCCCAAAAAAAATACACATCGAAACTAAATGGACAAAATTCCCAAAGATAAGTTAAATCCTTTTCAGAATGCCACCATGGGTTTAAAGCCTAAAAGTCAATGTCTGTTTAACAGTCAATACGTCCCAAAAATTGTGGAAAAAATACTTTGTATTCAACTCCTCTTATATTTACTGAGTGTTTCAAAACACTCAGAAATAAATCGAAACTTAATGGGCTCAATTCCAAGTGATGCCTTACATTTTTTTCAGAATTTTCAGAATTCCATTGGTGCTATTCCATAAAGAAGTGGTACTGATTTTGGGTTCAATTCCCAAAAAAAATACACATCGAAACTAAATGGACAAAATTCCCAAAGATAAGTTAAATCCTTTTCAGAATGCCACCATGGGTTTAAAGCCTAAAAGTCAATGTCTGTTTAACAGTCAATACGTCCCAAAAATTGTGGAAAAAATACTTTGTATTCAACTCCTCTTATATTTACTGAGTGTTTCAATACACTCAGAAATAAATCGAAACTTAATGGGCTCAATTCCAAGGGATGCCTTACATTTTTTTCAGAATTTTCAGAATTCCATGGGTGCTATTCCATAAAGAAGTGGTACTGATTTTGGGTTCAATTCCCAAAAAAAATACACATCGAAACTAAATGGACAAAATTCCCAAAGATAAGTTAAATCCTTTTCAGAATGCCACCATGGGTTTAAAGCCTAAAAGTCAATGTCTGTTTAACAGTCAATACGTCCCAAAAATTGTGGAAAAAATACTTTGTATTCAACTCCTCTTATATTTACTGAGTGTTTCAAAACACTCAGAAATAAATCGAAACTTAATGGGCTCAATTCCAAGTGATGCCTTACAATTTTTTCAGAATTTTCAGAATTCCATTGGTGCTATTCCATAAAGAAGTGGTACTGATTTTGGGTTCAATTCCCAAAAATAATACACATCGAAACTAAATGGAAAAAATTCCCAAAGATAAGTTAAATCCTTTTCAGAATGCCACCATGGGTTTAAAGAATAAAAGTCAATGTCTATTTAACAGTCAATACGTCCCAAAAATTGTGGAAAAAATACTTTGTATTCAACTCCTCTTATATTTACTGAGTGTTTCAATACACTCAGAAATAAATCGAAACTTAATGGGCTCAATTCCAAGTGATGCCTTACATTTTTTTCAGAATTTTCAGAATTCCATTGGTGCTATTCCATAAAGAAGTGGTACTGATTTTGGGTTCAATTCCCAAAAAAAATACACATCGAAACTAAATGGATACAATTCCCAAAGATAAGTGAAATCCTTTTCAGAATGCCTTCATGGGTTTAAGCCTAAAAGTCAATGTCTGTTTAACAGTCAATACGTCCCAAAAATTGTAGAAAAAATACTTTGTATTCTACTCTCCTAATATTTACTGAGTGTTTCAATACACTCAGAAATAAATCGAAACTTAATGGGCTCAATTCCAAGGGATGCCTTAAATTCTTTTCAGAAGTTTTTCTTAAAAATAAATATTGAAATTTATTTTTGTAAGTTATTAAAATTTATTTTTTTTTAAAATCTGGGTAAATTTGTTATAGAAAATATATTTCTTTGGTATAAATTATATGCAAAGTGAAGCTGCCATTTTCATAACGATCTATTCTAACAAATTCGATTTATTATACGCAGTTTTATTTGATTGTTTGTGACGAGTATAATTCAAGTACACTTAAAACTTACCAAAATTTTAATGATATTAAAATATAGTACAAAATTTTGAATACTGAATTGTGTTAATAAACTTCCTTGATTTAATGTTTATTTCTAGCTCTGTTGAATGGCTCCCGATTAAATGTAAAATTGTATTCAATACATGCTTTTCTGCTTTTGTTTAGGACAATTGTTCTTAATATAGATTTTTTTCTGGTTAGAATTTAAAAATTTAAAAATTAGTTGACATTGTGTTGAGTTTTATATAAATTTATGTTTTTATATAAAATGTAATTTCATAACTCAGTAAAAATCAAGGGCCCTGATTTTTATTGGATTCTTACTGTAGCTACATATTGTATAATAATTGTAATTTTCTATTGGAAACTTCGATGTGTCAACTATTTTTGTAGTTTTTAATTCAATCAAAATTAAATCTAATATTTAAGAATAATTGAATTCAGAACAAGTGCAGATAGGCATTATATAGAATACAATTGGTGCATGTTAATTGGATACCGTGACTAATGATAGTAATAGACTTTTAATCCGAGGAACAATATTTAATCGATATGTGTACAAAATTTGATTTATTATTTTTAATGTTATTGAGTTTTGGATAAAATTGTACATAATTTATAAATCATCATAAATTTTAAGTATAAATTTGCCGTTAAGTATAATGCTTCGATGTGTATAAATGGATTAATGAAAATCAAAATGGTGGTTTCACCAAGCTAAATTTATCTAAAATAAATAATATTTCGAAATAAAAGAATCCGAATTTATATAAATAAATTTAAAACTTCATTTATTGAAATACGATTTTTAATTTTAAGAATATTATAAACTTTTTGGTTTTAATCCGTTTTCAATTATATAGTTTCATGAATCATTCATGTTAGTACATTTTCATTTCCAACTTCGAATATTTTCCAAAGGATTTTTCACATACTGAAAAATGAAATTGATGGTAAATTTTTATTATAAGAAATTATAATCAATTAATAGGATCAATTCCCAGTTCAGTTCCTACTACACTTATAAACTTATCGAAGGTGCAATAGATTAAAATCCCAACAGATATTTAACAGAGTTTAATTCCCGATATATGTTATATGGGCTGTCAGTTGCTAAATATAGTCATAATTCTACTTTAAATGTAGAAGATGTCTCGAAATTTCCATAACATTTTTCAAATATGAATGTTTTTTTAGGTTGAGAGTTTTTTTTAATTAAATGAATTTTTTTAGCTCCTTTTTTTCTTATTTAAATTCCTTGAGATGTTTTCATAGTGAGAAACAAATAGGAAAAAATCGTGGATTAGGCCTACTGGGGAAACCACGATTCAAAAATAAAAAAAAAACGCACTGATGTATCTTACCTCAAAAGGTGGTGTGGAAATGGATACAAAAATTTCGAATAAACATAGAATTCTTTTAAGATTTTTTAAAGGGTAAACTCAAGCAAAGAACTGGAATTGTGGATGTTTAATTCATTGATTCAAGAATTTTAGAAATGAATGTAATTCAATTTTACGGATAATCGTTAATGATTATAAATGTTTTTCCTTTATTTAAAGGGTTTAAGGCCTTATAAAAAACGTCGCCACTTTATTTCAATAACAGTAAATTTGACAATAAATATACATCGAATTTTAATTTTTATGAAAATTGATCAAATAAATTTATAGAATCCTATTTCCTAAAATAAACCCAAAAAACTAAATTTAGGGTGTTTAAAATTCGATAATTTTAAAATGAAGGCTCCCAAATGGATACATACAAAAAATGTCCTTTTAATTAATCGATTATTCAGAATGAATTCCGCTAAGAATGCTTCATTCGTGTTATTATGATATTTCTTAAGTCTAAGACAATAGACAATATAAACAAAATGTAGTGTTTTTAATATTTTGATATTGTTATAAAAATATTATTATTTTTTTCTAATTAAGAGAATATTTCATTCTTACGATTTTATTTTGTTTGTTTGTTTGTTTTTTTTATAATACTCAGGGGTGCTATTTATTGGCACACGGGAATTGGCGATCCCGGGTTCCCGAGCCCGTATTTAATATTGGTCTTTCGAGTCTCATTCACTGAGACGTTCCTAGTAGCATTATTTCCTAACAAAGCTCCAGAGATATGCCTAATTTCCACTCTAAATATACCGTATTCAGAGAATGAAAACTAGTTTCGTAACCAAGACTGAATCAAATAATGATATGACTCGATCTTGAATTCGAGCTATCATTCCAAAGGACCTGACATCAAATCACAATATGATGGACCGACCAGATCACTCTCAAGACACCACTTTGTTTGATCAATTTCACAATCAGAAGTGGATCAAAGGAAAATATACATCAATTCTTGATATCATTAATTAATATTGTTAAATCTATTTTATTTTTCTACTAAAGAGTATTCCTCGTTTAAATGAAAATTCCTTTTTGCTGCAAATCCATTGATATTTATTTGAATGTTAACGTTTTAAAATCGTAATGTTTTGTACTTTATTAATTAAAAATTAAGAATTTTTATTATTTGGAAGTTTTAAAAAAAAATTTATTCAATAAATTTAATATTTATTTTCTCTGAAAATATATAGGTTTCAAACGTAACGATTTTTACGAATTTTAGAACACAAGTAAAGTTTTTTTGATAACGGTTAAGTTAAAACAAAATTCGTTTTATTGTTCAGTTGTGAGTGGTCAGAATTATAATGCTTATAAATTGGCCAAAATTATCTCAAAAAAACTAGTTCCATAAAAATTGTTAATAATTTGAATGCTTTTATGAAAAATATTTGAAGGCTTGTTTTTGTTTTAATCATCAGCTCTTATACATTAGAGTGTATCTAATTTTTATGTTTGAGTAAAATCATTGAACCTTTCTTGTTAAATTTTTTCTGAAAGTAGATGTTATTTTGGATTAGGAAGTAATCTAATCTTCAAACTACATTTACTGGAAGATTTTTTTATAAGATAGGATCACGAACGGGTAGGTTCGGTATGATTATTGATACCGTAAAAATTGGATACCAATAATGTCAAATTACTAATATTTCATTTTCAAGAGTCAATGTTTTTCACATAAGTATCACAAATGTTTTTATATTTGCCTTGGAAACTAATTTACAGCGGGAAAATTTAGGAAAAGCTTTAATCATTATAAATCATTTAGCTCTAAATTGTTTTTATATAATTCGAATATAGTAAACTGACTATGAAAATTAAAATGTCACTTTACATATGTTAAAATTAGAATTATTAATTGTGGTTTAAAATCAGAATAAGATTTCAAAGAGAACAAATTGAAATTTGTAGAATAAATTTTTATAAATTTTCAATAATTAATTTAAATTATTAATTATTATAATCAAAATATTTATGTTTTTACATTCGTTATTACTCAGATTAAATCATTGTGAAAATTGCACCAAAATTTATTTTCATTTGAGCTTCAAATACTTAAAAAGGAAAATGAAATTATACGAAATCTACGAAATGGAATTTAAAAGAATTATTTGGAAGAATAATAACTATTTGCTAAAACAGAAGATTCTTAATAAATGGAAAATTTTTTTTCAATAATGGAATATTATTTATTTCATCGAATGACATTCACTTTCAAAATCGTATTATTGTAATTGGAAAATATCAACGAACGAACTACCAAATTTTAGAGATTAAGCAATCGAATACAAAGTTGAGCTTTGGCATCTGCGCCTAAACTCGACGGTTGTGAAACAGGATGAGATAGTAGATGCGAATAGTAGAGTAGTGTCTACAAATGTCAAAACCTCAATCGTAACCATTAGAAGGTAAATAGATAATAATGCCCATAAATATATATAATAAATGTAAGAACAATAAACCAAAAAGGACGGATGGAATGAATGAAATTATCTCTGCATTAAATTATGACAAAAGATAACAAAGCTTGGAAGCAAAGCAAGTCCTACATTTGTTTCCTGTACACAAAACAAAATTTCGGAGGAGGAGGAGGAGGCCCTTGTCAAAGGAAAATAGATAATAATGTGCATAAATATATATAAAATAAATGCCAGAAAACTAAGGCAAAAAGGACGGATGGAAGTAATGAAATTATCTCGGAATAAAATTATGAGAAAGGATATCAAAAGTTGGACGCAAAACAAGTCCTACATTTATTTTCTGTACACGAAGAAAAATTTCGGAGGAGAAGTAGGAGGCCCTTGACAAAGGAAAATAGATAATAATGTCCATAAATATATATAAAATAAATGCCAGAAAACTAAGGCATAAAGGACGGATGGAAGTAATGAAATTATCTGGGAATAAAACTATGAGAAAGGATATCAAAACTTGGACGCAAAGCAAGTCCTAAATTTGTTTCCTGTGTTAAAAATATACTTTTGGAGGAGGAGGCATATAACAAAGAAATGAATTAAAGTTTTATTTGTTGTTTTTTTCCAAATATGATGATTTTCGAATATTTTTTGACTCGTCGATTTGGTTTAAATTGAAAATCGTATTACTATAATTGGTCATTACAAGATTTAAAAAATTTAGTCTTTATTTTCTGCCAATTTTGTATGATCGAATGTGAGGTGATATTATTCGCTATTTTGTGAACTATACTGTAATGCATTTTAAGCATTTCTATGCCGCCCGCCCGCCTTTTATTTAATTCATAAATTTAAAAAATATTATTATTTTCTTCTAATTAAGAGAATATTTCATTCTTAAGATTTTATTTTTTTGTTTGTTTGTTTTTTTATTATACTCAGGGGTGCTATTTATTGGCACACGGTAATTTGCGATCCCGGGTTCCCGAGCTTGTATTTAATATTGTTCTTGCGAGTCTCATTCACTGAGACGTTCCTTGTAGCATTATTTGCTAACAAAGCTCCAGAGATATGCCTAATTTCCACTCTAGTTTTTGCGGATTCAGAGAATGAAGTCTCAAAACCAAATATTTTGTATGATGTATTCTAAAGATTAGATAATTAAGATTGCGCAATTTTATAAAAATAAACTAAAAGAGAACCTTAAGACTTTGGTAATCTCTGGACCGATCTCGCTTCCCAGAAGTGTCTCTGATAAGTGTTGACCTTGCATCCCAGAAGATAGTGCATCTGTTTAGTGTTGTGCGCGAGAGCCTTTAGCCTTTGGTAATCTCTGGACCGATCTCGCTTCCCAGAAGTGTCTCTGATAAGTGTTGACCTTGCATCCCAGAAGATAGTGCATCTGTTTAGTGTTGTGCGCGAGAGCCTTTAGCCTTTGGCAAGCTCTGGATCGACCTTGCATCCCAGAAGATAGTGCATCTGTTAAGTGTTGTGCGCGAGAGCCTTTAGCCTTTGGCAAGCTCTGGATCGACCTCGTTTCCCAGAGGTAAGTGTTCCTGTTTTGTGTTGTGCGCGAGAGCCTTTAGCCTTTGGCAAGCTCTGGATCGACCTCGTTTCCCAGGAGGAAGTGTTCCTGTTTTGTGTTGTGCGCGAGAGCTTTTAGCCTTTGGCAAGCTCTGGATCGACCTTGCATCCCAGAAGATAGTGCATCTGTTAAGTGTTGTACGCGAGTGTATTTAGCCCTTGGCAAGCTCTGGATCGGCATTGTTTCTCAAAAGTAAGTTTGTTAGGTATTTCAATACACTCATGAAGTCATCAAAACTTCAAGGGTTTAAATTACGAGTAGATGTGCTTTGGGGTGATCCAATACACTCATGAAGTCATCAAAATTTCAATGGTTTTGATTACGAGTAGATGTGCTATTGAGTGGTTCAATATACTCATGGAGTCATCGAAAGTTCAAAGAGTTTGTTTACGAGTAGATGAGCTATTGGGTGTATCAATACACTCATGGAGTCATCGAAAGTTCAAAGGATTTGGTTACGAGTAGTGTGGGCTATTGGGTGATTGAATTACACTCATGGAGTCATCGAAAGTTCAAAGGATTTGTTTATGAGTAGATGTGCAATTGAGTGATTGAATTACACTTACGGAGTCATCGAAAGTACATTTGATTGAACTTTCAAAATCAAAACATTCATAATTTTTTCTCAATAATAATTTTAATAAAACTTATTTTTTAGGTACTTTATAAAATTAAATTTGGTATAACCATTTTAACAGTGTTTAAGTACCCAAAGCTTAGGATTCTTTGAGACTTCTTAGGAGACTTTGACTCTTTAGGATTCTTAGGAGACTTTGTATTCAACTCCTCTAATATTTACTGAGTGTTTCAATACACTCAGAAATAAATCGAAACTTAATGGGCTCAATTCCAAGGGATGCCTTACATTTTTTTCAGAATTTTCAGAATTCCATGGGTGCTATTCCATAAAGAAGTGGTACTGATTTTGGGTTCAATTCCCAAAAAAAATACACATCGAAACTTAATGTACACAATTCCCAAAGATAAGTTAAATCCTTTTCAGAATGCCACCATGGGTTTAACGCCTAAAAGTCAATGTCTGTTTAACAGTCAATACGTCCAAAATATTGTGGAAAAAATACTTTGTATTCAACTCCTCTAATATTTACTGAGTGTTTCAATACACTCAGAAATAAATCGAAACTTAATGGGCTCAATTCCAAGGGATGCCTTACATTTTTTTCAGAATTTTCAGAATTCCATGGGTGCTATTCCATAAAGAAGTGGTACTGATTTTGGGTTCAATTCCCAAAAAAAATACACATCGAAACTAAATGGACACAATTCCCAAAGATAAGTTAAATCCTTTTCAGAATGCCACCATGGGTTTAACGCCTAAAAGTCAATGTCTGTTTAACAGTCAATACGTCCAAAATATTGTGGAAAAAATACTTTGTATTCAACTCCTCTAATATTTACTGAGTGTTTCAATACACTCAGAAATAAATCGAAACTTAATGGGCTCAATTCCAAGGGATGCCTTACATTTTTTTCAGAATTTTCAGAATTCCATGGGTGCTATTCCATAAAGAAGTGGTACTGATTTTGGGTTCAATTCCCAAAAAAAAATACACATCGAAACTAAATGGACACAATTCCCAAAGATAAGTTAAATCCTTTTCAGAATGCCACCATGGGTTTAACGCCTAAAAGTCAATGTCTGTTTAACAGTCAATACGTCCAAAATATTGTGGAAAAAATACTTTGTATTCAACTCCTCTAATATTTACTGAGTGTTTCAATACACTCAGAAATAAATCGAAACTTAATGGGCTCAATTCCAAGGGATGCCTTACATTTTTTTCAGAATTTTCAGAATTCCATGGGTGCTATTCCATAAAGAAGTGGTACTGATTTTGGGTTCAATTCCCAAAAAAAATACACATCGAAACTAAATGGACACAATTCCCAAAGATAAGTGAAATCCTTTTCAGAATGCCACCATGGGTTTAACGCCTAAAAGTCAATGTCTGTTTAACAGTCAATACGTCCAAAATATTGTGGAAAAATACTTTGTATTCAACTCCTCTAATATTTACTGAGTGTTTCTCCTCTAATATTTACTGAGTGTTTCAATACACTCAGAAATAAATCGAAACTTAATGGGCTCGATTCCAAGGGATGCCTTACATTTTTTTCCGAATTTTCAGAATTCCATGGGTGCTATTCCATAAAGAAGTGGTACTGATTTTGGGTTCAATTCCCAAAAAAAATACACATCGAAACTAAATGGACAAAATTCCCAAAGATAAGTTAAATCCTTTTCAGAATGCCACCATGGGTTTAACGCCTAAAAGTCAATGTCTGTTTAACAGTCAATACGTCCAAAATATTGTGGAAAAATACTTTGTATTCAACTCCTCTAATATTTACTGAGTGTTTCTCCTCTAATATTTACTGAGTGTTTCAATACACTCAGAAATAAATCGAAACTTAATGGGCTCGATTCCAAGGGATGCCTTACATTTTTTTCCGAATTTTCAGAATTCCATGGGTGCTATTCCATAAAGAAGTGGTACTGATTTTAGGTTCAATTCCCAAAAAAAATATACATCGAAACTAAATGGACAAAATTCCAAAAGATAAGTTAAATCCTTTTCAGAATGCCACCATGGGTTTAACGCCTAAAAGTCAATGTCTGTTTAACAGTCAATACGTCCAAAATATTGTGGAAAAATACTTTGTATTCAACTCCTCTAATATTTACTAAGTGTTTCTCCTCTAATATTTACTGAGTGTTTCAATACACTCAGAAATAAATCGAAACTTAATGGGCTCAATTCCAAGGGATGCCTTACATTTTTTTCAGAATTTTCAGAATTTCATGGGTTCTATTCCATAAAGAAGTGGTACTGATTTTGGGTTCAATTCCTAAAAAAAATACACATCGAAACTAAATGGACAAAATTCCCAAAGATAAGTTAAATCCTTTTCAGAATGCCACCATGGGTTTAACGCCTAAAAGTCAATGTCTGTTTAACAGTCAATACGTCCAAAATATTGTGGAAAAAATACTTTGTATTCAACTCCTCTAATATTTACTGAGTGTTTCAATACACTCAGAAATAAATCGAAACTTAATGGGCTCAATTCCAAGTGATGCCTTACATTTTTTTCAGAATTTTCAGAATTCCATGGGTGCTATTCCATAAAGAAGTGGTACTGATTTTGGGTTCAATTCCCAAAAAAAATACACATCGAAACTAAATGGATACAATTCCCAAAGATAAGTGAAATCCTTTTCAGAATGCCACCATGGGTTTAACGCCTAAAAGTCAATGTCTGTTTAACAGTCAATACGTCCAAAATATTGTGGAAAAAATACTTTGTATTCAACTCCTCTAATATTTACTGAGTGTTTCAATACACTCAGAAATAAATCGAAACTTAATGGGCTCAATTCCAAGGGATGCCTTACATTTTTTTCAGAATTTTCAGAATTCCATGGGTGCTATTCCATAAAGAAGTGGTACTGATTTTGGGTTCAATTCCCAAAAAAAAAATACACATCGAAACTAAATGGACACAATTCCCAAAGATAAGTGAAATCCTTTTCAGAATGCCACCATGGGTTTAACGCCTAAAAGTCAATGTCTGTTTAACAGTCAATACGTCCAAAATATTGTGGAAAAATACTTTGTATTCAACTCCTCTAATATTTACTGAGTGTTTCTCCTCTAATATTTACTGAGTGTTTCAATACACTCAGAAATAAATCGAAACTTAATGGGCTCAATTCCAAGGGATGCCTTACATTTTTTTCCGAATTTTCAGAATTCCATGAGTGCTATTCCATAAAGAAGTGGTACTGATTTTGGGTTCAATTCCCAAAAAAAATACACATCGAAACTAAATGGACAAAATTCCCAAAGATAAGTTAAATCCTTTTCAGAATGCCACCATGGGTTTAACGCCTAAAAGTCAATGTCTGTTTAACAGTCAATACGTCCAAAATATTGTGGAAAAATACTTTGTATTCAACTCCTCTAATATTTACTATGTGTTTCTCCTCTAATATTTACTGAGTGTTTCAATACACTCAGAAATAAATCGAAACTTAATGGGCTCAATTCCAAGGGATGCCTTACATTTTTTTCAGAATTTTCAGAATTTCATGGGTTCTATTCCATAAAGAAGTGGTACTGATTTTGGGTTCAATTCCCAAAAAAAATACACATCGAAACTAAATGGACAAAATTCCCAAAGATAAGTTAAATCCTTTTCAGAATGCCACCATGGGTTTAACGCCTAAAAGTCAATGTCTGTTTAACAGTCAATACGTCCAAAATATTGTGGAAAAATACTTTGTATTCAACTCCTCTAATATTTACTGAGTGTTTCAATACACTCAGAAATAAATCGAAACTTAATGGGCTCAATTCCAAGGGATGCCTTACATTTTTTTCAGAATTTTCAGAATTCCATGGGTGCTATTCCATAAAGAAGTGGTACTGATTTTGGGTTCAATTCCCAAAAAAAATACACATCGAAACTAAATGGATACAATTCCCAAAGATAAGTGAAATCCTTTTCAGAATGCCACCATGGGTTTAACGCCTAAAAGTCAATGTCTGTTTAACAGTCAATACGTCCAAAATATTGTGGAAAAAATACTTTGTATTCAACTCCTCTAATATTTACTGAGTGTTTCAATACACTCAGAAATAAATCGAAACTTAATGGGCTCAATTCCAAGGGATGCCTTACATTTTTTTCAGAATTTTCAGAATTCCATGGGTGCTATTCCATAAAGAAGTGGTACTGATTTTGGGTTCAATTCCCAAAAAAAATACACATCGAAACTAAATGGACAAAATTCCCAAAGATAAGTTAAATCCTTTTCAGAATGCCACCATGGGTTTAACGCCTAAAAGTCAATGTCTGTTTAACAGTCAATACGTCCAAAATATTGTGGAAAAAATACTTTGTATTAAACTCCTCTAATATTTACTGAGTGTTTCAATACACTCAGAAATAAATCGAAACTTAATGGGCTCAATTCCAAGGGATGCCTTACATTTTTTTCAGAATTTTCAGAATTCCATGGGTGCTATTCCATAAAGAAGTGGTACTGATTTTGGGTTCAATTCCCAAAAAAAATACACATCGAAACTAAATGGATACAATTCCCAAAGATAAGTGAAATCCTTTTCAGAATGCCACCATGGGTTTAACGCCTAAAAGTCAATGTCTGTTTAACAGTCAATACGTCCAAAATATTGTGGAAAAAATACTTTGTATTCAACTCCTCTAATATTTACTGAGTGTTTCAATACACTCAGAAATAAATCGAAACTTAATGGGCTCAATTCCAAGGGATGCCTTACATTTTTTTCAGAATTTTCAGAATTCCATGGGTGCTATTCCATAAAGAAGTGGTACTGATTTTGGGTTCAATTCCCAAAAAAAATACACATCGAAACTAAATGGACACAATTCCCAAAGATAAGTGAAATCCTTTTCAGAATGCCACCATGGGTTTAACGCCTAAAAGTCAATGTCTGTTTAACAGTCAATACGTCCAAAATATTGTGGAAAAAATACTTTGTATTCAACTCCTCTAATATTTACTGAGTGTTTCAATACACTCAGAAATAAATCGAAACTTAATAGGCTCAATTCCAAGGGATGCCTTACATTTTTTTCAGAATTTTCAGAATTCCATGGGTGCTATTCCATAAAGAAGTGGTACTGATTTTGGGTTCAATTCCCAAAAAAAATACACATCGAAACTAAATGGACACAATTCCCAAAGATAAGTTAAATCCTTTTCAGAATGCCACCATGGGTTTAACGCCTAAAAGTCAATGTCTGTTTAACAGTCAATACGTCCAAAATATTGTGGAAAAAATACTTTGTATTCAACTCCTCTAATATTTACTGAGTGTTTCAATACACTCAGAAATAAATCGAAACTTAATGGGCTCAAGTCCAAGGGATGCCTTACATTTTTTTCAGAATTTTCAGAATTCCATGGGTGCTATTCCATAAAGAAGTGGTACTGATTTTGGGTTCAATTCCCAAAAAAAATACACATCGAAACTAAATGGACACAATTCCCAAAGGATAAGTTAAATCCTTTTCAGAATGCCACCATGGGTTTAACGCCTAAAAGTCAATGTCTGTTTAACAGTCAATACGTCCAAAATATTGTGGAAAAATACTTTGTATTCAACTCCTCTAATATTTACTGAGTGTTTCAATACACTCAGAAATAAATCGAAACTTAATGGGCTCAATTCCAAGGGATGCCTTACATTTTTTTCAGAATTTTCAGAATTCCATGGGTGCTATTCCAGAAAGAAGTGGTACTGATTTTGGGTTCAATTCCCAAAAAAAATACACATCGAAACTAAATGGACACAATTCCCAAATATAAGTGAAATCCATTTCAGAATGCCACCATGGGTTTAACGCCTAAAAGTCAATGTCTGTTTAACAGTCAATACGTCCAAAATATTGTGGAAAAAATACTTTGTATTCAACTCCTCTTTTATTTACTGAGTGTTTCAATACACTCAGAAATAAATCGAAACTTAATGGGCTCAATTCCAAGGGATGCCTTACATTTTTTTTCAGAATTTTCAGAATTCCATGAGTGCTATTCCATCTAGAAGTGGTACTGATTTTGGGTTCAATTCCCAAAAAAAATACACATCGAAACTTAATGGACAAAATTCCCAAAGATCAGTTAAATCCTTTTCAGAATGCCACCATGGGTTTAACGCCTAAAAGTCAATGTCTGTTTAACAGTCAATACGTCCAAAATATTGTGGAAAAATACTTTGAATTCAACTCCTACTCCTCTAATATTTACTGAGTGTTTCAATACACTCAGAAATAAATCGAAACTTAATGGGCTCAATTCCAAGGGATGCCTTACATTTTTTTCAGAATTTTCAGAATTCCATGGGTGCTATTCCATAAAGAAGTGGTACTGATTTTGGGTTCAATTCCCAAAAAAAAATACACATCGAAACTAAATGGACACAATTCCCAAAGATAAGTTAAATCCTTTTCAGAATGCCACCATGGGTTTAACGCCTAAAAGTCAATGTCTGTTTAACAGTCAATACGTCCAAAATATTGTGGAAAAATACTTTGTATTCAACTCCTCTAATATTTACTGAGTGTTTCAATACACTCAGAAATAAATCGAAACTTAATGGGCTCAATTCCAAGGGATGCCTTACATTTTTTTCAGAATTTTCAGAATTCCATGGGTGCTATTCCATAAAGAAGTGGTACTGATTTTGGGTTCAATTCCCAAAAAAAATACACATCGAAACTAAATGGACACAATTCCCAAAGATAAGTTAAATCCTTTTCAGAATGCCACCATGGGTTTAACGCCTAAAAGTCAATGTCTGTTTAACAGTCAATACGTCCAAAATATTGTGGAAAAAATACTTTGTATTCAACTCCTCTAATATTTACTGAGTGTTTCAATACACTCAGAAATAAATCGAAACTTAATGGGCTCAATTCCAAGGGATGCCTTACATTTTTTTCAGAATTTTCAGAATTCCATGGGTGCTATTCCATAAAGAAGTGGTACTGATTTTGGGTTCAATTCCCAAAAAAAATACACATCGAAACTAAATGGACACAATTCCCAAAGATAAGTTAAATCCTTTTCAGAATGCCACCATGGGTTTAACGCCTAAAAGTCAATGTCTGTTTAACAGTCAATACGTCCAAAATATTGTGGAAAAAATACTTTGTATTCAACTCCTCTAATATTTACTGAGTGTTTCAATACACTCAGAAATAAATCGAAACTTAATGGGCTCAATTCCAAGGGATGCCTTACATTTTTTTCAGAATTTTCAGAATTCCATGGGTGCTATTCCATAAAGAAGTGGTACTGATTTTGGGTTCAATTCCCAAAAAAAATACACATCGAAACTAAATGGACACAATTCCCAAAGATAAGTTAAATCCTTTTCAGAATGCCACCATGGGTTTAACGCCTAAAAGTCAATGTCTGTTTAACAGTCAATACGTCCAAAATATTGTGGAAAAAATACTTTGTATTCAACTCCTCTAATATTTACTGAGTGTTTCAATACACTCAGAAATAAATCGAAACTTAATGGGCTCAATTCCAAGGGATGCCTTACATTTTTTTCAGAATTTTCAGAATTCCATGGGTGCTATTCCATAAAGAAGTGGTACTGATTTTGGGTTCAATTCCCAAAAAAAATACACATCGAAACTAAATGGACACAATTCCCAAAGATAAGTTAAATCCTTTTCAGAATGCCACCATGGGTTTAACGCCTAAAAGTCAATGTCTGTTTAACAGTCAATACGTCCAAAATATTGTGGAAAAAATACTTTGTATTCAACTCCTCTAATATTTACTGAGTGTTTCAATACACTCAGAAATAAATCGAAACTTAATGGGCTCAATTCCAAGGGATGCCTTACATTTTTTTCAGAATTTTCAGAATTCCATGGGTGCTATTCCATAAAGAAGTGGTACTGATTTTGGGTTCAATTCCCAAAAAAAATACACATCGAAACTAAATGGACAAAATTCCCAAAGATAAGTTAAATCCTTTTCAGAATGCCACCATGGGTTTAACGCCTAAAAGTCAATGTCTGTTTAACAGTCAATACGTCCAAAATATTGTGGAAAAAATACTTTGTATTCAACTCCTCTAATATTTACTGAGTGTTTCAATACACTCAGAAATAAATCGAAACTTAATGGGCTCAATTCCAAGGGATGCCTTACATTTTTTTCAGAATTTTCAGAATTCCATGGGTGCTATTCCATAAAGAAGTGGTACTGATTTTGGGTTCAATTCCCAAAAAAAATACACATCGAAACTAAATGGATACAATTCCCAAAGATAAGTGAAATCCTTTTCAGAATGCCACCATGGGTTTAACGCCTAAAAGTCAATGTCTGTTTAACAGTCAATACGTCCAAAATATTGTGGAAAAAATACTTTGTATTCAACTCCTCTAATATTTACTGAGTGTTTCAATACACTCAGAAATAAATCGAAACTTAATGGGCTCAATTCCAAGGATGCCTTACATTTTTTTCAGAATTTTCAGAATTCCATGAGTGCTATTCCATAAAGAAGTGGTACTGATTTTGGGTTCAATTCCCAAAAAAAATACACATCGAAACTAAATGGACAAAATTCCCAAAGATAAGTTAAATCCTTTTCAGAATGCCACCATGGGTTTAACGCCTAAAAGTCAATGTCTGTTTAACAGTCAATACGTCCAAAATATTGTGGAAAAAATACTTTGTATTCAACTCCTCTAATATTTACTGAGTGTTTCAATACACTCAGAAATAAATCGAAACTTAATGGGCTCAATTCCAAGTGATGCCTTACATTTTTTTCAGAATTTTCAGAATTCCATTGGTGCTATTCCATAAAGAAGTGGTACTGATTTTGGGTTCAATTCCCAAAAAAAATACACATCGAAACTAAATGGATACAATTCCCAAAGATAAGTGAAATCCTTTTCAGAATGCCACCATGGGTTTAAAGCCTAAAAGTCAATGTCTGTTTAACAGTCAATACGTCCAAAAAATTGAGGAAAAAATACTTTGTATTCAACTCCTCTTAATATTTACTGAGTGTTTCAATACACTAAGAAATAAATCGAAAATTAATGGGCTCAATTCCAAGGGATGCCTTACATTTTTCAGAAGTTTTTCTTAAAAATTATTGAAATTTATTTTTGTAAGTTATTAAAATTTATTTTTTAAAAAAATCTGGGTAAATTTGTTATAGAAAATATATTTCTTTGGTATAAATTATATGCAAAGTGAAGCTGCCATTTTCATAACGATCTATTCTAACAAATTCGATTTATTATACGCAGTTTTATTTGATAGTTTGTGACGAGTATAATTCAAGTACACTTAAAACTTTCAAAATTTTAATGATATTAAAATATAGTAAAAAATTTTGAATACTGAATTTGTGTTAATAAACTTCCTTGATTTAATGTTTATTTCTAGCTCTGTTGAATGGCTCCCGATTAAATGTAAAATTGTATTCAATACATGCTTTTCTGCTTTTGTTTAGACAATTGTTCTAATATAGATTTTTTTCTGGTTGGAATTTAAAAATTTAAAAATTAGTTGACATTGTGTTGAGTTTTTATATAAATTTTATGTTTTTATATAAAATGTAATTTCATAACTCAGTAAAAATCAAGGGCCCTGATTTTTATTGGATTCTTACTGTAGCTACATATTGTATAATAATTGTAATTTTCTATTGGAAACTTCGATGTGTCAACTATTTTTTGTAGTTTTGAATTCAATCAAAATTAATCTAAAATTTAAGAATAATTGGAATTCAGAACAAGTGCAGATAGGCATTAAATAGAATACAATTGGTGCATGTTAATTGGATACCGTGACTAATGATAGTAATAGACTTTTAATCCGAGGAACAATATTAATCGATATGTGTACAAAATTTGATTTATTATTTTTAATGTTATTGAGTTTTGGATAAAATTGTACATAATTTATAAATCATCATAAATTTTAAGTATAAATTTGCCGTTAAGTATAATGCTTCGATGTGTATAATCGATTAATGAAAATCAAAATGGTGGTTTCACCAAGCTAAATTTATCTAAAATAAATAATATTTCGAAATAAAAGAATCCGAATTTATATAAATAAATTTAAAACTTCATTTATTGAAATACGATTTTTAATTTTAAGAATATTATAAACTTTTTGGTTTTAATCCGTTTTCAATTATATAGTTTCATGAATCATTATCCATGTTAGTACATTTTCATTTCCAACTTCGAATATTTTCCAAAGGATTTTTCACATACTGAAAAATGAAATTGATGGTAAATTTTTATTATTAGAAATTATAATCAATTAATAGGATCAATTCCCAGTTCAGTTCCTACTACACTTATAAACTTATCGAAGGTGCAATAGATTAAAATCCCAACAGATATTTAACAGAGTTTAATTCCCGATATATGTTATATGGGCTGTCAGTTGCTAAATATAGTCATAATTCTACTTTAAATGTAGAAGATGTCTCGAAATTTCCATAACATTTTTCAAATATGAATGTTTTTTTAGGTTGAGAGTTTTTTTTAATTAAATGAATTTTTTTAGCTCCTTTTTTTCTTATTTAAATTCCTTAAGATGTTTTATAGTGAGAAACAAATAGGAAAAAATCGTGGATTAGGCCTACTGGGGAAACCACGATTCAAAAATTAAAAAAACGCACTGATGTATCTTACCTCAAAAGGTGGTGTGGAAACGGATACAAATATTTCGAATAAACATTTCTTTTAAGATTTTTTAAAGGGTAAACTCAAGCAAAGAACTGGAATTGTGTATGTTTAATCATTGTTTCAATATGTTAATTCATTGATTCAAGAATTTTAGAAATGAATGTAATTCAATTTTACGGATTATCGTTAATGATTATAAATATTTTTCCTTTATTTAAAGGGTTTAAGGCCTTATAAAAAACGTCGCCACTTTATTTCAATAACAGTAAATTTGACAATAAATATACATCGAATTTTAATTTTTATGAAAATTGATCAAATAAATTTATAGAATCCTATTTCCTAAAATAAACCCAAAAAACTAAATTTAGGGTGTTTAAAATTCGATAATTTTAAAATGAAGGCTCCCAAATGGATACATACAAAAAAGGTCCTTTTAATTAATCGATTATTCAGAATGAATTCCGCTAAGAATGCTTCATTCGTGTTATTATGATATTTCTTAAGTCTAAGACAATAGACAATATAAAAAAAATTTTGGTTTTTTTAAATATTTTGATATTGTTATAAAAATATTATTATTTTTTTCTAATTAAGAGAATATTTCATTCTTACGATTTTATTTTGTTTGTTTGTTTGTTTTTTTATAATACTCAGGGTTGCTATTTATTGGCACACTGGAATTTGCGATCCCGGGTTCCCGAGCCCGTATTTAATATTGGTCTTGCGAGTCTCATTCACTGAGACGTTCCTAATACAAATAAAATGAATTTAATCCAAACACAGATTTAAAAGTATAATGATAAATATATTGAAGACTGAAGTTATCTGTAACGCCATGCGAAACGATCCTATGATCGACCGAATAAAATATGATGATCATAGGAATGATGATCAAAATCCAAGAAATGCCAAATGTTTATCAATTCCTATGATAAGTATCAAGTTGCCAAAAATATTATAAATAATTATTGTTAATTTAAAATAAAAAAATTTTTATTTAGAAAAATTAATTTATTGATAAATATATTAATTTATTATACTAAATTATTTTTTTTATTTTAGACTTTTAAAAGAATATTAAAATTATAAATATTAAAGTAATACAACATTAAGAGTTATTAAAAAAAAATAGTAATTTTAGTATAAAATTTAATTATTTTTTTGTTTATTATTATTAATGTATTATTTTATTCATTATATTATTATTATTATTATTATTTATGTCTTGTTTGTTGTTTGGTTGTTAATATCGTTAATATCATTTTTCATAGTAAGAAAATGTCTTGTTTAACGATTTGGATTGATATTAAATTTTTTTAAATTTAAATTAGAAATATTTATAGATAATATAACTTTATTTAGATTTTTAAACATATAATTTTATTTTAAACAATGTAAATGCAAGTAGACTAAAATTGGTTTGATAATTTTGTTAATATTCAATTTACTAATATGATTGATAAATTTTTTTCGTATTATATTAAAAATTATTTACATATAAATTAATAAATTCTTCAGTTTTTTTTTTTCGCCGTCAGTTTTCAGATCGTTATCAAAAATCAAAAATTTCATGTTTAGAATATATTTTTAATAATATAGCATTTTTTAGAAATGTTTAAATTAGTTTTTCATTAAAATGAGTTTTTTGTTAGTTATTTTTTATGAATACTATGCTTATTTAAAATAAAATGTTATATTTCAAATTTTTAATCAATATAAGTTTAACGATTAAAAAAACAGTAAATGTAAAATATACAAAATATTATGATTATAAAAATAAAATAATATTTAATAAAATTTTAAGAAGAAAATTAGTTAGAAAAAAATTATTTTTTTTTAAATAATATTATTTTTTAAAAATTTTGAATAAATTTAGCAAATTCGATGATGTAAATAGATTAAAATATATTATTTGTTTTTATATTAGGAATACCTAATTTAAAAATGCGTATAAATTAATTGTCAATGTAAAAAGTTGGAATATAAAAAAATAATAAAAAACAAAAAATTTTTTGGATAAAATATTCAATTTTATTTTTTAAAATAAAAACCATAAAATTACCAAAAATACCATCATAATTAATATGATGAAATTTGCTGATTTCTGTTTTATAAATTAATAAATTTATAATGAAAAAAATCAATAAAAAAAATTGTAAAAATTAATTCAATATTATAAAAATACCGACCTAAATAATTTTGCATGTTTATTTTGTCTAAAATGATTCTGTCTAACAAGCAATCGAATATAAAATGAAAATTTTATAATATCATATAAAATATTATTTTTCAATTTATAATAAAAATATCATTCTTACGAAATTTTATTATTATAATATTGGGGTAATAATTGACCGTTAAAGAATATGCTTGGCGAGCATTTTATTCCGTCTCAAAATATTGATCATTCGGCAACTTCTGAGTAGCATTATTTCCTAACAAAGCTCCAGAGATATGCCTAATTTCCACTCTAAATATACCATATTCAGAGAATGAAAACTAGTTTCGTAACCAAGACTGAATCAACCAATGATATGACTCGATCTTGAATTCGAGCTATCATTCCAAAGGACCTGACATCAAATCACAATATGATGGACCGACCAGATCACTCTCAAGACACCACTTTGTTTGATCAATTTCACAATCAGAAGTGGATCAAAGGAAAATATACATCAATTATTGATATCATTAATTAATATTGTTAAATCTATTTTATTTTTCTACTAAAGAGTATTCCTCGTTTAAATGAAAATTCCTTTTTGCTGCAAATCCATTGATATTTATTTGAATGTTAACGTTTTAAAATCGTAATGTTTTGTACTTTATTAATTAAAAATTAAGAATTTTTATTATTTGGAAGTTTTAAAAAAAAATTTATTCAATAAATTTAATATTTATTTTCTCTGAAAATATATAGGTTTCAAACGTAACGATTTTTACGAATTTTAGAACACAAGTAAAGTTTTTTTTGATAACGGTTAAGTTAAAACAAAATTCGTTTTATTGTTCAGTTGTGAGTGGTCAGAATTATAATGCTTATAAATTGGCCAAAATTATCTCAAAAAAACTAGTTCCATAAAAATTGTTAATAATTTGAATGCTTTTATGAAAAATATTTGAAGGCTTGTTTTGTTTTAATCATCAGCTCTTATAAATTAGAGTGTATCTAATTTTTATGTTTGAGTAAAATCATTGAACCGTTCTTGTTAAATTTTTTCTGAAAGTAGATGTTATTTTGGATTAGGAAGTAATCTAATCTTCAAACTACATTTACTGGAAGATTTTTTTATAAGATAGGATCACGAACGGGTAGGTTCGGTATGATTATTGATACCGTAAAAATTGGATACCAATAATGTCAAATTACTAATATTTCATTTTCAAGAGTCAATGTTTTTCACATAAGTATCACAAATATTTTTCTATTTGCCTTGGAAACTAATTTACAGCGGGAAAATTTAGGAAAAGCTTTAATCATTATAAATCATTTAGCTCTAAATTGTTTTTATATAATTCGAATATTGTAAACTGACTATGAAAATTAAAATGTCACTTTACATATGTTAAAATTAGAATTATTAATTGTGGTTTAAAATCAGAATAAGATTTCAAAGAGAACAAATTGAAATTTTTAGAATAAATTTTTATAAATTTTCAATAATTAATTTAAATTATTAATTATTATAATCAAAATATTTATGTTTTTACATTCGTTATTACTCAGATTAAATCATTGTGAAAATTGCACCAAAATTTATTTTCATTTGAGCTTCAAATACTTAAAAAGGAAAATGAAATTATACGAAATCTACGAAATGGAATTTAAAAGAATTATTTGGAAGAATAATAACTATTTGCTAAAACAGAAGATTCTTAATAAATGGAAAATTTTTTTTCAATAATGGAATATTATTTATTTCATCGAATGGATATTCACTTTCAAAATCGTATTATTGTAATTGGAAAATATCAACGAACGAACTACCAAATTTTAGAGATTAAGCAATCGAATACAAAGTTGAGCTTTGGCATCTGCGCCTAACCTCGACGGTTGTGAAACAGGATGAGATAGTAGATGCGAATAGTAGAGTAGTGTCTACAAATGTCAAATCCTCAATCGTAACCATTAGAAGGAAAATAGATAATAATGCCCATAAATATATATAATAAATGCAAGAACAATAAACCAAAAAGGACGGATGGAATGAATGAAATTATCTCTGAATTAAATTATGACAAAAGATAACAAAGCTTGGAAGCAAAGCAAGTCCTACATTTGTTTCCTGTACACAAAACAAAATTTCGGAGGAGGAGGAGGAGGCCCTTGTCAAAGGAAAATAGATAATAATGTGCATAAATATATATAAAATAAATGCCAGAAAACCAAGGCAAAAAGGACGGATGGAAGTAATGAAATTATCTTGGAATAAAACTATGAGAAAGGATATCAAAACTTGGACGCAAAGCAAGTCCTAAATTTGTTTCCTGTGTTAAAAATATAATTTTGGAGGAGGAGGCATATAACAAAGAAATGAATTTAAGTTTTATTTGTTGTTTTTTTCCAAATATGATGATTTTCGAATATTTTTTGACTCGTCGATTTGGTTTAAATTGAAAATCGTATTACTATAATTGGTCATTACAAGATTTAAAAAATTTAGTCTTTATTTTCTGCCAATTTTTTATGATCGAATGTGAGGTGATATTATTCGCTATTTTGTGAACTATACTGTAATGCATTTTAAGCATTTCTATGCCGCCCGCCCGCCTTTTATTTAATTCATAAATTTAAAAAATATTATTATTTTCTTCTAATTAAGAGAATATTTCATTCTTAAGATTTTATTCTTTTTTGTTTGTTTGTTTGTTTGTTTTTTTATTATACTCAGGGGTGCTATTTATTGGCACACGGTAATTTGCGATCCCGGGTTCCCGAGCTTGTATTTAATATTGGTCTTGCGAGTCTCATTCACTGAGACGTTCCTTGTAGCATTATTTGCTAACAAAGCTCCAGAGATATGCCTAATTTCCACTCTAGTTTTTGCGGATTCAGAGAATGAAGTCTCAAAACCAAATATTTTGTATGATGTATTCTAAAGATTAGCCAATTAAGATTGCGCAATTTTATAAAAATAAACTAAAAGAGAACCTTAATACTTTGGTAATCTCTGGACCGATCTCGCTTCCCAGAAGTGTCTCTGATAAGTGTTGACCTTGCATCCCAGAAGATAGTGCATCTGTTTAGTGTTGTGCGCGAGAGCCTTTAGCCTTTGGCAAGCTCTGGATCGACCTTGCATCCCAGAAGATAGTGCATCTGTAAAGTGTTGTGCGCGAGAGCCTTTAGCCTTTGGCAAGCTCTGGATCGACCTCGTTTCCCAGAGGTAAGTGTTCCTGTTTTGTGTTGTGCGCGAGAGCCTTTAGCCTTTGGCAAGCTCTGGATCGACCTCGTTTCCCAGGAGGAAGTGTTCCTGTTTTGTGTTGTGCGCGAGAGCTTTTAGCCTTTGGCAAGCTCTGGATCGACCTTGCATCCCAGAAGATAGTGCATCTGTTAAGTGTTGTGCGCGAGAGCCTTTAGCCTTTGGCAAGCTCTGGATCGACCTCGTTTCCCAGAGGTAAGTGTTCCTGTTTTGTGTTGTGTGCGAGAGCCTTTAGCCTTTGGCAAGCTCTTGATCGACCTCGTTTCCCAGGAGGAAGTGTTCCTGTTTTGTGTTGTGCGCGAGAGCTTTTAGCCTATGGCAAGCTCTGGATCGACCTTGCATCCCAGAAGTAAGTTTGTTAGGTATTTCAATACACTCATGAAGTCATCAAAACTTCAAGGGTTTAAATTACGAGTAGATGTGCTTTGGGGTGATCCAATACACTCATGAAGTCATCAAAATTTCAATGGTTTTGATTACGAGTAGATGTGCTATTGAGTGGTTCAATATACTCATGGAGTCATCGAAAGTTCAAAGAATTTGTTTACGAGTAGATGAGCTATTGGGTGTATCAATACACTCATGGAGTCATCGAAAGTTCAAAGGATTTGGTTACGAGTAGTGTGGGCTATTGGGTGATTGAATTACACTCATGGAGTCATCGAAAGTTCAAAGGATTTGTTTATGAGTAGATGTGCAATTGAGTGATTGAATTACACTTACGGAGTCATCGAAAGTACATTTGATTGAACTTTCAAAATCAAAACATTCTAATTTTTTCTCAATAATAATTTTAATAAAACTTATTTTTTAGGTACTTTATAAAATTAAATTTGGTATAACCATTTTATCAGTGTTTAAGTACCCAAAGCTTAGGATTCTTTGAGACTTCTTAGGAGACTTTGACTCTTAAGGATTCTTAGGAGACTTTGTATTCAACTCCTCTAATATTTACTGAGTGTTTCAATACACTCAGAAAATAATCGAAACTTAATGGGCTCAATTCCAAGTGATGCCTTACATTTTTTTTCAGAATTTTCAGAATTCCATGAGTGCTATTCCATAAAGAAGTGGTACTGATTTTGGGTTCAATTCCCAAAAGAAATACACATCGAAACTAAATGGACGTAATTCCCAAAGATAAGTTAAATCCTTTTCAGAATGCCACCATGGGTTTAACGCCTAAAAGTCAATGTCGGTTTAACAGTCAATACGTCCAAAATATTGTGGAAAAAATACTTTGTATTCAACTCCTCTAATATTTACTGAGTGTTTCAATACACTCAGAAATAAATCGAAACTTAATGGGCTCAATTCCAAGGGATGCCTTACATTTTTTTCAGAATTTTCAGAATTCCATGGGTGCTATTCCATAAAGAAGTGGTACTGATTTTGGGTTCAATTCCCAAAAAAAAAATACACATCGAAACTAAATGGACACAATTCCCAAAGATAAGTTAAATCCTTTTCAGAATGCCACCATGGGTTTAACGCCTAAAAGTCAATGTCTGTTTAACAGTCAATACGTCCAAAATATTGTGGAAAAAATACTTTGTATTCAACTCCTCTAATATTTACTGAGTGTTTCAATACACTCAGAAATAAATCGAAACTTAATGGGCTCAATTCCAAGGGATGCCTTACATTTTTTTCAGAATTTTCAGAATTCCATGGGTGCTATTCCATAAAGAAGTGGTACTGATTTTGGGTTCAATTCCCAAAAAAAATACACATCGAAACTAAATGGACACAATTCCCAAAGATAAGTGAAATCCTTTTCAGAATGCCACCATGGGTTTAACGCCTAAAAGTCAATGTCTGTTTAACAGTCAATACGTCCAAAATATTGTGGAAAAATACTTTGTATTCAACTCCTCTAATATTTACTGAGTGTTTCAATACACTCAGAAATAAATCGAAACTTAATGGGCTCAATTCCAAGGGATGCCTTACATTTTTTTCAGAATTTTCAGAATTCCATGAGTGCTATTCCATAAAGAAGTGGTACTGATTTTGGGTTCAATTCCCAAAAAAAATACACATCGAAACTAAATGGACACAATTCCCAAAGATAAGTTAAATCCTTTTCAGAATGCCACCATGGGTTTAACGCCTAAAAGTCAATGTCTGTTTAACAGTCAATACGTCCAAAATATTGTGGAAAAATACTTTGTATTCAACTCCTCTAATATTTACTGAGTGTTTCAAAACACTCAGAAATAAATCGAAACTTAATGGGCTCAATTCCAAGGGATGCCTTACATTTATTTCAGAATTTTCAGAATTCCATGGGTGCTATTCCATAAAGAAGTGGTACTGATTTTGGGTTCAATTCCCAAAAAAAATACACATCGAAACTAAATGGACACAATTCCCAAAGATAAGTGAAATCCTTTTCAGAATGCCACCATGGGTTTAACGCCTAAAAGTCAATGTCTGTTTAACAGTCAATACGTCCAAAATATTGTGGAAAAAATACTTTGTATTCAACTCCTCTAATATTTACTGAGTGTTTCAATACACTCAGAAATAAATCGAAACTTAATGGGCTCAATTCCAAGGGATGCCTTACATTTTTTTCAGAATTTTCAGAATTCCATGGGTGCTATTCCATAAAGAAGTGGTACTGATTTTGGGTTCAATTCCCAAAAAAAATACACATCGAAACTAAATGGACAAAATTCCCAAAGATAAGTTAAATCCTTTTCAGAATGCCACCATGGGTTTAACGCCTAAAAGTCAATGTCTGTTTAACAGTCAATACGTCCAAAATATTGTGGAAAAATACTTTGTATTCAACTCCTCTAATATTTACTGAGTGTTTCAAAACACTCAGAAATAAATCGAAACTTAATGGGCTCAATTCCAAGGGATGCCTTACATTTTTTTCAGAATTTTCAGAATTCCATGGGTGCTATTCCATAAAGAAGTGGTACTGATTTTGGGTTCAATTCCCAAAAAAAATACACATCGAAACTAAATGGACACAATTCCCAAAGATAAGTTAAATCCTTTTCAGAATGCCACCATGGGTTTAACGCCTAAAAGTCAATGTCTGTTTAACAGTCAATACGTCCAAAATATTGTGGAAAAATACTTTGTATTCAACTCCTCTAATATTTACTGAGTGTTTCAATACACTCAGAAATAAATCGAAACTTAATGGGCTCAATTCCAAGGGATGCCTTACATTTTTTTCAGAATTTTCAGAATTCCATGGGTGCTATTCCATAAAGAAGTGGTACTGATTTTGGGTTCAATTCCCAAAAAAAATACACATCGAAACTAAATGGACACAATTCCCAAAGATAAGTTAAATCCTTTTCAGAATGCCACCATGGGTTTAACGCCTAAAAGTCAATGTCTGTTTAACAGTCAATACGTCCAAAATATTGTGGAAAAATACTTTGTATTCAACTCCTCTAATATTTACTGAGTGTTTCAATACACTCAGAAATAAATCGAAACTTAATGGGCTCAATTCCAAGGGATGCCTTACATTTTTTTCAGAATTTTCAGAATTCCATGGGTGCTATTCCATAAAGAAGTGGTACTGATTTTGGGTTCAATTCCCAAAAAAAAATACACATCGAAACTAAATGGACAAAATTCCCAAAGATAAGTGAAATCCTTTTCAGAATGCCACCATGGGTTTAACGCCTAAAAGTCAATGTCTGTTTAACAGTCAATACGTCCAAAATATTGTGGAAAAATACTTTGTATTCAACTCCTCTAATATTTACTGAGTGTTTCAAAACACTCAGAAATAAATCGAAACTTAATGGGCTCAATTCCAAGGGATGCCTTACATTTTTTTCAGAATTTTCAGAATTCCATGGGTGCTATTCCATAAAGAAGTGGTACTGATTTTGGGTTCAATTCCCAAAAAAAATACACATCGAAACTAAATGGACACAATTCCCAAAGATAAGTTAAATCCTTTTCAGAATGCCACCATGGGTTTAACGCCTAAAAGTCAATGTCTGTTTAACAGTCAATACGTCCAAAATATTGTGGAAAAATACTTTGTATTCAACTCCTCTAATATTTACTGAGTGTTTCAAAACACTCAGAAATAAATCGAAACTTAATGGGCTCAATTCCAAGGGATGCCTTACATTTATTTCAGAATTTTCAGAATTCCATGGGTGCTATTCCATAAAGAAGTGGTACTGATTTTGGGTTCAATTCCCAAAAAAAATACACATCGAAACTTAATGGACACAATTCCCAAAGATAAGTTAAATCCTTTTCAGAATGCCACCATGGGTTTAACGCCTAAAAGTCAATGTCTGTTTAACAGTCAATACGTCCAAAATATTGTGGAAAAAATACTTTGTATTCAACTCCTCTAATATTTACTGAGTGTTTCAAAACACTCAGAAATAAATCGAAACTTAATGGGCTCAATTCCAAGGGATGCCTTACATTTTTTTCAGAATTTTCAGAATTCCATGGGTGCTATTCCATAAAGAAGTGGTACTGATTTTGGGTTCAATTCCCAAAAAAAATACACATCGAAACTAAATGGACACAATTCCGAAAGATAAGTTGAAATCCTTTTCAGAATGCCACCATGGGTTTAACGCCTAAAAGTCAATGTCTGTTTAACAGTCAATACGTCCAAAATATTGTGGAAAAAATACTTTGTATTCAACTCCTCTAATATTTACTGAGTGTTTCAATACACTCAGAAATAAATCGAAACTTAATGGGCTCAATTCCAAGGGATGCCTTACATTTTTTTCAGAATTTTCAGAATTCCATGGGTGCTATTCCATAAAGAAGTGGTACTGATTTTGGGTTCAATTCCCAAAAAAAATACACATCGAAACTAAATGGACACAATTCCCAAAGATAAGTGAAATCCTTTTCAGAATGCCACCATGGGTTTAACGCCTAAAAGTCAATGTCTGTTTAACAGTCAATACGTCCAAAATATTGTGGAAAAAATACTTTGTATTCAACTCCTCTAATATTTACTGAGTGTTTCAATACACTCAGAAATAAATCGAAACTTAATGGGCTCAATTCCAAGGGATGCCTTAAATTTTTTTCAGAATTTTCAGAATTCCATGGGTGCTATTCCATAAAGAAGTGGTACTGATTTTGGGTTCAATTCCCAAAAAAAATACACATCGAAACTAAATGGACACAATTCCCAAAGATAAGTTAAATCCTTTTCAGAATGCCACCATGGGTTTAACGCCTAAAAGTCAATGTCTGTTTAACAGTCAATACGTCCAAAATATTGTGGAAAAAATACTTTGTATTCAACTCCTCTAATATTTACTGAGTGTTTCAAAACACTCAGAAATAAATCGAAACTTAATGGGCTCAATTCCAAGGGATGCCTTACATTTTTTTCAGAATTTTCAGAATTCCATGGGTGCTATTCCATAAAGAAGTGGTACTGATTTTGGGTTCAATTCCCAAAAAAAATACACATCGAAACTTAATGGACACAATTCCCAAAGATAAGTTAAATCCTTTTCAGAATGCCACCATGGGTTTAACGCCTAAAAGTCAATGTCTGTTTAACAGTCAATACGTCCAAAATATTGTGGAAAAAATACTTTGTATTCAACTCCTCTAATATTTACTGAGTGTTTCAAAACACTCAGAAATAAATCGAAACTTAATGGGCTCAATTCCAAGGGATGCCTTACATTTTTTTCAGAATTTTCAGAATTCCATGGGTGCTATTCCATAAAGAAGTGGTACTGATTTTGGGTTCAATTCCCAAAAAAAATACACATCGAAACTAAATGGACACAATTCCCAAAGATAAGTGAAATCCTTTTCAGAATGCCACCATGGGTTTAACGCCTAAAAGTCAATGTCTGTTTAACAGTCAATACGTCCAAAATATTGTGGAAAAAATACTTTGTATTCAACTCCTCTAATATTTACTGAGTGTTTCAATACACTCAGAAATAAATCGAAACTTAAAGGGCTCAATTCCAAGGGATGCCTTACATTTTTTACAGAATTTTCAGAATTCCTACGTGCTATTCCATAAAGAAGTGGTACTGATTTTGGGTTCAATTCCCAAAAAAAATACACATCGAAACTAAATGGACACAATTCCCAAAGATAAGTGAAATTTTTTTCAGAATCGCCTAAAAGTCAATGTCTGTTTAACAGTCAATACGTCCAAAATATTGTGGAAAAAATACTTTGTATTCAACTCCTCTAATATTTACTGAGTGTTTCAATACACTCAGAAATAAATCGAAACTTAATGGGCTCAATTCCAAGGGATGCCTTACATTTTTTTCAGAATTTTCAGAATTCCATGGGTGCTATTCCATAAAGAAGTGGTACTGATTTTGGGTTCAATTCCCAAAAAAAATACACATCGAAACTAAATGGACAAAATTCCCAAAGATAAGTTAAATCCTTTTCAGAATGCCACCATGGGTTTAACGCCTAAAAGTCAATGTCTGTTTAACAGTCAATACGTCCAAAATATTGTGGAAAAAATACTTTGTATTCAACTCCTCTTATATTTACTGAGTGTTTCAATACACTCAGAAATAAATCGAAACTTAATGGGCTCAATTCCAAGGGATGCCTTACATTTTTTTCAGAATTTTCAGAATTCCATGGGTGCTATTCCATAAAGAAGTGGTACTGATTTTGGGTTCAATTCCCAAAAAAAATACACATCGAAACTAAATGGACACAATTCCCAAAGATAAGTTAAATCCTTTTCAGAATGCCACCATGGGTTTAACGCCTAAAAGTCAATGTCTGTTTAACAGTCAATACGTCCAAAATATTGTGGAAAAAATACTTTGTATTCAACTCCTCTAATATTTACTGAGTGTTTCAAAACACTCAGAAATAAATCGAAACTTAATGGGCTCAATTCCAAGGGATGCCTTACATTTTTTTCAGAATTTTCAGAATTCCATGGGTGCTATTCCATAAAGAAGTGGTACTGATTTTGGGTTCAATTCCCAAAAAAAATACACATCGAAACTAAATGGACAAAATTCCCAAAGATAAGTTAAATCCTTTTCAGAATGCCACCATGGGTTTAACGCCTAAAAGTCAATGTCTGTTTAACAGTCAATACGTCCAAAATATTGTGGAAAAAATACTTTGTATTCAACTCCTCTAATATTTACTGAGTGTTTCAAAACACTCAGAAATAAATCGAAACTTAATGGGCTCAATTCCAAGGGATGCCTTACATTTTTTTCAGAATTTTCAGAATTCCATGGGTGCTATTCCATAAAGAAGTGGTACTGATTTTGGGTTCAATTCCCAAAAAAAATACACATCGAAACTAAATGGATACAATTCCCAAAGATAAGTGAAATCCTTTTCAGAATGCCACCATGGGTTTAACGCCTAAAAGTCAATGTCTGTTTAACAGTCAATACGTCCAAAATATTGTGGAAAAAATACTTTGTATTCAACTCCTCTAATATTTACTGAGTGTTTCAATACACTCAGAAATAAATCGAAACTTAATGGGCTCAATTCCAAGGGATGCCTTACATTTTTTTCAGAATTTTCAGAATTCCATGGGTGCTATTCCATAAAGAAGTGGTACTGATTTTGGGTTCAATTCCCAAAAAAAATACACATCGAAACTAAATGGACACAATTCCCAAAGATAAGTTAAATCCTTTTCAGAATGCCACCATGGGTTTAACGCCTAAAAGTCAATGTCTGTTTAACAGTCAATACGTCCAAAATATTGTGGAAAAAATACTTTGTATTCAACTCCTCTAATATTTACTGAGTGTTTCAAAACACTCAGAAATAAATCGAAACTTAATGGGCTCAATTCCAAGGGATGCCTTACATTTTTTTCAGAATTTTCAGAATTCCATGGGTGCTATTCCATAAAGAAGTGGTACTGATTTTGGGTTCAATTCCCAAAAAAAATACACATCGAAACTAAATGGACACAATTCCCAAAGATAAGTTAAATCCTTTTCAGAATGCCACCATGGGTTTAACGCCTAAAAGTCAATGTCTGTTTAACAGTCAATACGTCCAAAATATTGTGGAAAAAATACTATGTATTCAACTCCTCTAATATTTACTGAGTGTTTCAAAACACTCAGAAATAAATCGAAACTTAATGGGCTCAATTCCAAGTGATGCCTTACATTTTTTTCAGAATTTTCAGAATTCCATGGGTGCTATTCCATAAAGAAGTGGTACTGATTTTGGGTTCAATTCCCAAAAAAAATACACATCGAAACTAAATGGATACAATTCCCAAAGATAAGTGAAATCCTTTTCAGAATGCCACCATGGGTTTAACGCCTAAAAGTCAATGTCTGTTTAACAGTCAATACGTCCAAAATATTGTGGAAAAAATACTTTGTATTCAACTCCTCTAATATTTACTGAGTGTTTCAAAACACTCAGAAATAAATCGAAACTTAATGGGCTCAATTCCAAGGGATGCCTTACATTTTTTTCAGAATTTTCAGAATTCCATGGGTGCTATTCCATAAAGAAGTGGTACTGATTTTGGGTTCAATTCCCAAAAAAAATACACATCGAAACTAAATGGACACAATTCCCAAAGATAAGTTAAATCCTTTTCAGAATGCCACCATGGGTTTAACGCCTAAAAGTCAATGTCTGTTTAACAGTCAATACGTCCAAAATATTGTGGAAAAATACTATGTATTCAACTCCTCTAATATTTACTGAGTGTTTCAAAACACTCAGAAATAAATCGAAACTTAATGGGCTCAATTCCAAGGGATGCCTTACATTTTTTTCAGAATTTTCAGAATTCCATGGGTGCTATTCCATAAAGAAGTGGTACTGATTTTGGGTTCAATTCCCAAAAAAAATACACATCGAAACTAAATGGACAAAATTCCCAAAGATAAGTTAAATCCTTTTCAGAATGCCACCATGGGTTTAACGCCTAAAAGTCAATGTCTGTTTAACAGTCAATACGTCCAAAATATTGTGGAAAAATACTATGTATTCAACTCCTCTAATATTTACTGAGTGTTTCAAAACACTCAGAAATAAATCGAAACTTAATGGGCTCAATTCCAAGGGATGCCTTAAATTTTTTTCAGAATTTTCAGAATTCCATTGGTGCTATTCCATAAAGAAGTGGTACTGATTTTGGGTTCAATTTCCAAAAAAAAATACACATCGAAACTAAATGGATACAATTCCCAAAGATAAGTGAAATCCTTTTCTGAATGCCACCATGGGTTTAACGCCTAAAAGTCAATGTCTGTTTAACAGTCAATACGTCCAAAATATTGTGGAAAAAATACTTTGTATTCAACTCCTCTAATATTTACTGAGTGTTTCAATACACTCAGAAATAAATCGAAAATTAATGGGCTCAATTCCAAGGGATGCCTTAAATTTTTTTCAGAATTCTATGGATGCTATTCCATAAAGAAGTGATACTGATTTTGGGTTCAATTCCCAAAAGAAATACACATCGAAACTAAATGGACTCAATTCTCAAGGATAAGTGAAATTTTTTTCAGAATCGCCTAAAAGTCAATGTCTGTTTAACAGTCAATACGTCCAAAATATTGTGGAAAAAATAATTTGTATTCAACTCCTCTTATATTTACAGAATGTTTCAATACACTCAGAAATAAATCGAAACTTAATGGGCTCAATTCCAAGGGATGCCTTAAATTTTTTCAGAATTTTCAGAATTCCATGGGTGCTATTCCATAAAGAAGTGGTACTGATTTTGGGTTCAATTCCCAAAAAAAATACACATCCAAACTAAATGGACACAATTCCCAAAGATAAGTTAAATCCTTTTCAGAATGCCACCATGGGTTTAACGCCTAAAAGTCAATGTCTGTTTAACAGTCAATACGTCCAAAATATTGTGGAAAAAATACTTTGTATTCAACTCCTCTAATTTTTACTGAGTGTTTCAATACACTCAGAAATAAATTGAAACTTAATTTGCTCAATTCCAAGGGATGCCTTAAATTGTTTTCAGAAGTTTTTCTTAAAAATAAATATTGAAATTTATTTTTGTAAGTTATTTAAATTTATTTTTTTTAAAAATCTGGGTAAATTTGTTATAGAAAATATATTTCTTTGGTATAAATTATATGCAAAGTGAAGCTGCCATTTTCATAACGATCTATTCTAACAAATTCGATTTATTATACGCAGTTTTATTTGATAGTTTGTGACGAGTATAATTCAAGTACACTTAAAACTTTTACCAAAATTTTAATGATATTAAAATATAGTAAAAAATTTTGAATACTGAATTGTGTTAATAAACTTCCTTGATTTAATGTTTATTTCTAGCTCTGTTGAATGGCTCCCGATTAAATGTAAAATTTTATTCAATACATGATCAAGGGCCCTGATTTTTATTGGATTCTTACTGTAGCTACATATTGTATAATAATTGTAATTTTCTATTGGAAACTTCCATGTGTCAACTATTTTTGTAGTTTTGAATTCAATCAAAATTAAATCTAAAATTTAAGAATAATTGAATTCAGAACAAGTGCAGATAGGCATTATATAGAATACAATTGGTGCATGTTTATTGGATACCGTGACTAATGATAGTAATAGACTTTTAATCCGAGGAACAATATTTAATCGATATGTGTTCAAAATTTGATTGATTATTTTTAATGTTATTAAGTTTTGGATAAAATTGTACATAATTTATAAATCATCATAAATTTTAAGTATAAATTTGCCGTTAAGTATAATGCTTCGATGTGTATAAATGGATTAATGAATATAATGGATTATTGAAAATGGTGGTTTCACCAAGCTAAATTTATCTAAAATAAATAATATTTCGAAATAAAAGAATCCGAATTTATATAAATAAATTTAAAACTTCATTTATTGAAATACGATTTTTTATTTTAAGAATATTATAAACTTTTTGATTTTAATCCGTTTTCAATTATATAGTTTCATAAATCATTATCCATGTTAGTACATTTTCATTTTCAACTTCGAATATTTTCCAAAGGATTTTTCACGTACTGAAAAATGAAATTGATGGTTAATATGGTAAATTTTTATTATTAGAAATTATAATCAATTAATTGGGTCAATTCCCGGTTCAGTTCCTACTACACTTATAAACTTATCGAATGTGCAATGGATTCAAATCCCAACAGATATTTTACTGGGTTTAATTCCCGACATATATGGCCTGACAGTTGCCTAATATAGCTATAATTCTACATTAAATGTAGAAGATTTCTCGAAATTTCATAACATTTTTCAAATATGAATGTTTTTTAGGTTGGGAGTTTTTTATAATTTAATGAATTTTTTTAGCTCCTTTTTTTTCTTATTTAAATTCATTGAAATGTTTTTAAAGTGAGGAAAAAATTGGAAAAAATCGTGGATTAGGCCTACTGGGGAAACCACGATTTAAAAATAAAAAAAAACGCACTGATGTATCTTACCTCAAAAGGTGGTGTGGAAACGGATACAAAAAATTTTTAATAAATAAAGAATTATTTTATGGTTTTTTTTTTAGGGTAAACTCAAGCAAAGAAGTGGAATTGTGGAATTGTTTAATTCATTGATTTAAGAATTTCGAAATGAATATAATTCAATAATACGGATTAATTAATGATTATAAATATTTTTCCTTAATTTAGAGGGCTAAGGCCTTATGAAAAAGGTCGCCACTTTATTTCAATAAGAGTAAATTTTACAATAAATATACATCAAAATTTAATTTAATAAAAATTGATCAAATAAATTTATAGAATCCTATTTCCTAAAATAATCCTAAAATACTCAATTTTTTTACAGAAAATTTAGGGTGATTAAAACTCGAGAATTTTAAAATAAAGTAGCCTGTACTCGAATGGATACATACAAAAAAGATCCTTTCAATTAATCGATTATTTAGAATGACTTCGGCTAAGAAAATTCAGGACTAATCAGGATTAATTTTGTATTAAAATCTATGTAATAGTGCTGAGATTTTTTAAGTTTTCAGATAATTTTAATAAGTTTTTCTCACTTTCTCTGGAAAAAGCAGTCTGTAGAAATTAATCTAGCGGCATTATTTGGACAAAAACAATTCGAACGATTAAAAGTCGTGATGGTGGGTGCACCTCATTCTGATTTTATAGTGAAATTTGTGAAAAAATTGTTTTTTTTTTTTTTTATTACAACTTATGATTTTGTGAGATCTTAAAAATCAGCCATAAATCGAAAAATTCTGTTATTAGGGTATACTGGGGTAATTAAGGTGTAAAGGACATATTAGTAATAGATATTTTATGATTGATCGTTTTGTTTCTGAAATGACAATGAAATTTTGAGATATAACTAAAAATCTTATCGATTTCTAGATCGATATCTAGGAACCGTTATAAGTGATATTTCATAAATAATACTTCATTCGTGTTATTATGATATTTCTTAAGACAATAGGGTACAATCTGGTTTGACCTCTTAGCGATATAAATTCTTGTTTAGTGCTCTATTGAGTTAAGTGGAGCATGCCAGTCTAGAGTTTATTTCCAACGTGCGTTGAAGCGAACGGGCGTCACCCCGTTAGCGCACGTCGAACGGAGCTTTCAATGAAATTAAAATTTTAGCTTGAAACACTAGGATTAGATTGTTTTTCACACTTTGATATTTTTAATTTATTTACTGTTATATTTATTTATAAATATAATTGTATTAGTTTCATCTTGGTAAATTTGTATATTGTATAAATATATTGCAATTCCTGGTATGGTTGTATATAGGTAAGCTCAGGTATGTTTATATGATATGTTTTTGAACGTATGTTTAGCTAGCAGTGTCCAATGGGCAGAATCGGTAGTAACATAGCTCAATAATTAGTGCTCATTTAGTGCTCATTAAATATTAAATACTAAAAATTTTACAGTTTTTAAGCAGTTAACTACTTTTAAAAATGGACAGAATCAGTCAAAACATAGCTGATTAATTGGTGCTCATTTAGTGCTCATTAAATGCTATAAAATAAAATTTGGTTCTCAAGTGGTTGCCCAAGGAGAATATTGCTAGCTTTTAATTAAGGTAGCAGCTAACGTCTACATAATATGGCTTCAGGGCTAAACAGTATATTATTTGATGTCTGAGCTACTGGCATGAAGATTAATAGCATCCAATAGTTGATTCCTAGGTACAGCTGGCTTTCGCCATAACTTAGTCCACATTTTAATTTAATATAAAACCTATTTGTTTATGTTTGAATACAATAACAAAAAATATATTATTAATACTTTGTGTACTATATGCATAAATTATTAAGAATTGAATTTATTAAATCAAAATAAATTTATGACTTAATCTTTTATTAATAATTTTATTTTGAACTTTTATTAATATTAATAATTTTGAGAAGAAATAAAGAAAACTAAGTTATTGACAAACAGTAGACGCGAATAAACATGTCGGAAAAAATATTACTATTTAGTTAATACAAGAAATATAATAGTATTCCTCTCTCTATTTTCTCTATGTATGTTTTTTGAAAACATTTCTAAACGCTATTTATTTACAAATGTATTTTTAGCAGAAAATTTAAATTTAAACATCAGTTATTGGTAAACAAATGTTTTAATTATCATTTATAGTTAATTGAAACTTGTTACTACTAACTGCTACTCCATTCTTCGGTTCAAAATTTTTAAAATAATTTAACAAGAAAATATTGCAGAAATAAAATTTTTTTTACCGCTTTCAACTGATTTATAAATAATTTGAAATAGTTAATTATTACGTTTATTGAATATTACCAATAAACAATATGATATTATAATGATATAAAAATTTCACGGATTTAATAAATATGAGTATAATCGAAAATTCAAATTCATAAAGAAAATAACAAATTAGAATGATGAATTATTTTATGATTATTGTATCCAAACATTCTTGAATTATTCAAGACCTATTTGTATAGATACAAGTAAGTATAAGTATAAGTAAGTAAAAATAAGTATATATAGTATTGAATTAATTAAATTTTGATTCATGTTAGGTTTCCAGATTCTGCCCATTTTGAAAGTACTTGACTGCAAGCTTAATATAAAGCTAGCAGTATTCTCATTTTTTGGAAAACCGCTTGAGCATCAATTTTATTTTAATGAACACTAAATGAGCACTAATTAATGAGCTATGTTTCGAGTGATTCTGCCCATTGGACACTGCTAGCTTAACATAAGTGTAAGCAATAAATAATATAAGTTATAAGTAGAATACGTTATAAAATACAGCATTCAATTTTGGTACTGTATGTGTGTTATACATATGTAAAGTGTTGATACTAACACTGGAATCGCTTCAACATTAAAGCTTGATTTGTTGGGACAGTATTACACAAATTAAAATCATAATACGGTTTATAATTACGATCTCCCATTAAAATCAAATTAATAAATTAATAATGTAGATTTTCAAAAAAAATTATTCATATTTACACTACTAGTTGTAATTCTCAAAACACAATAAAATTGCTTAACAGACGTACAATCAAACCTAGATAGAGCAAAGCACTTACAGGAAGAATGAAGCGAACACAGCACTAGGAATATTTGCTCGACTTTCAGGAATATCAAAGTAAGATAACAATGAAAAATTTTATCATTATTGAAAAACCGATCTAGTTTCCTCGAAGAGAAACAATTCTAATCCTATAAAATCACAAAATTTTATGTGCATCGCTAATGACAAACGTATGTAAAGCGATAAAAGCACCAAACTCCTTTATGTCAAGTTTGAATTCACAAGATAATATAATTTGTACTGATAAGGAAGAAATTTATGTTACACATGTGTATAGTCATACCAAATTACTATACATCGTGTCCCAAACTATTCATATCACTAATTTAGCAATTGGGAATTAAAAAGCAAATATGAGATTTTAAAACGTAAATTTTATACTTGGCATATATATATATATATATATATATATATATATATATATATATATATATATATATATATATATATATATATATATATATATATATATATATATATATATATATATATATATATATATATATATATATATATATATATATATATATATATATATATATATATATATATGCCAAGTATAAAATTTACGTTTTAAAATCTCAAAAAATCGGGAAATCGGGATCAGTTATTGACGTTTCAAGGTCCTAGAAAACTATTTTGACGGTTTCTGTGAGGTTGTCATCCTGTCTGTATCTATGTGTATGTGTGTGTGTGTGTGTTTTTGTATGTAAGTATGTGACCCGCTTATAACTTTTAAACGGCTTGAACCAAACAAGAGGCGTTTCAAAAAGAATCACGAAACTTAGATTTCCTGAAAGTAGATTCCAAGAAATATCAAAAAAACTACGAAAAATTTTTTTTCAAAAATGGTTTTTTGGAATAACTTTTAAACGGCTGTATCGATCAACTCCAAAAACTAATCAGATCTTAACCTTGATAAACCACGTCGATCACCAACAATCCAGTTAGAATCCATATAAAAGTGTTTTTTTACATAACTTCGACATTTCTTTTGGATCGTTTTGGATGAAATAGAATAATTATTAAAGCTCTAAAAACCGCGTCGATCCGCACCAAGAACGTAAAAATCGATTGATTGGCTCAAGAAATATCGTTAACGAAATATTCGATAACAAGTGTTTTTTTTAACATCAAAGCTCAAAAACTAAATATTTAGCTCAAAAACATTGTAATATGTTAAATTTTAAGTGCTTAGGTATGAAATTAGCGGGAAGTTGCAAGGATGGCCTTTAGGGTCAACCGTTTTCCAAATTTTTTTTTATTATTATTATGCAAAAAATCGTTGGGCCCATTTTCGAGAAAAATATTGTTTTAAAGTTTTTTTTTATATTATTATTATTTAAAAAATCTTCGGTCCTTTTTTATCGTCCTTGGATCATCGGAAGCTTATATGTATAAAAATTGGTGATTGGTGCACGTTTTGTTCGGGAGATACCTTGACAGTCAGATAGACTGACCTATTTCTAAAAACTATTTTTCACCCCTCAAAACGTATATTTCCAAGAAAATCGCAACATGGAAAATTCAACTCGAAACCATTACATCATTTTAGTATAGTAAAAGTAAAAAAGTAAAAGCAATGGAGAATTTATCTTTGAAATTGCATGAGAAAACAATTATTTATTACCTATATATGACCATATACTTTTATCACATGTACAACAACAACAACAAAATTTATTACTAATCTACCCCATATAACAGATTTTTATTATCAAAATGAGATTAAACTATTTACCATTTACATTGTATTGGGGAATTTCAGGATACATTCTGTATAAGCTATTTGCAGCAATATACCCATATCTCGCTTATATTATTGTCTAGTGGTTTTAAACTATAATAGTCGCATGCTTCCTTCCAACAACTTTACACCTTCTTATTAGTGTTTGTTAAAGTAAAAGAAGACTTAGTATGTTTTGTTTCATTATTCCCATCAACGACAAACGACTACAACCCACACGTTTTTAAACAATTGAATTCTAAGGAATAGATGTTTTATATTTTAAAAATGAAGCCATTAAAAAAAAAAAATAATAATAATGCAAAAATTGGAAATCAAACTATATTTTAAAATCGACACTCTAAAATAAAATGCTCTTTGCAATTTTATCATGTTTTATAATTAAAATGGGTATATTATAGTTAGTTATTTTACAATCAGATATCATACTTGAAGAAAGAATACCATTTTCCAACTATAAAATGATTTTGGAAAGTGTTATTTTGAAATTAAATAGTTTAAAATACTAAAATTACATTCTTTGACAAAAAATATGAGTTGTACCGTCTCCTCGAACATATCGGAAGAAGTGTTATCAAAATATTTATTAATAATCGTCTTATTTTCTCATTGATAAACAACTTGTTAATTGTCTGTCAAAGATTATTTTTTGATTTTTCAGTCCCACACATGAAACTGGAATAACAATAAAATAAAAACGAAAACTGGGTCAAATTGGACAATCGAAAAACTATCTTTGTCAGACAATATGAAGATTTGTTTTTGAATCTTTTAATGAGAGGGATCTTGAGAATATCAGATGGTTATTAACTAATCATGACTGTTATTTTTTGACAGGAAATTTTAGGTAAAAATACATTTTTAAAGTTATAATTTTTGTCAAAAATTTTTTTCGTTTTATTTTTTTTTTTTACTTCAG
>CM035591.1:80650029-80750029 GCA_020423425.1 Chrysopa pallens
TGTGGATAGTTTGGACTTTCTACTACATCCCCACTACTAGCCATATAATAATGGCAATTTTGTGGACAATCAATTTCATCGGAAGCGTCTCCACAGTCGTCTTGTTTATCACATTTGAATGCAGAATTGATACAACGACCATTTGAACAGTGGAATGAACTTGCTGGACATGCTGTCGCTCGACACATAAATGGTAATAGTGATTCACATGTTGTTAATTCCCATGATTGTTGCTCTTCAGTTACTGTGACATCTACACATTCACCCAATTGAGGATTTGGTTGATCTAATGCCCAAAATCCTGCGTATTGTGAGACTAATGTACCCGCTGCAGATTCTAATGTATTTGTTCGTAAATCATCTAATGCAGCTAAGCCTAACCAATAATGTAATTGACCGCCACGTCGTTCTGTATTGCCGGCAGCTAATGTTGCTGTTACATTATTTTCTGGGTAACTTTCAACTACCATTAAATCACTACCATACCTTTAAATTGAATTATAAAATCATTGTTATAATTTCTCTTTAAACATGCAATAATTCAATAAAAATTATAGCCAGTTTTGATAACTGGAAATTTTATCTTATGTTAGTAAAAAATCATACATCAACTCATTGAGTTTGACCACTACTGCGTTGTTATTATATTAAAAATAAGTTATTTGCGTTTTTACCAATTTTTAGACACTATATTTTACAATAATCTCCAAATCTGTTAAATTTTCGTCATCTTTAGTTAGATTCTTGATATGACACAGAAGGTTTCATGGCTGGATTGAAGTTAAGAAAAACAAAAGGGAAAAAAAAGTAAACTCGAATTGATTCAATATATTCAAAATAAGTTGGGTTATAAGTATAAGTAAAGTTAAATTGAGTAAGCCCTCTTGGAGTTTTTTAGATAAGCTTTTTTTGGACGAAATATTGTAAACTGGTCACCTGGATTAGAAATTACAATCTCGTTACGACATACCTATTACTTGTCGAATTGATATATTTAAATAGTGGAAAAAGTACAACGCGAGCTGCAAATATAGCAAATATAGAGCTGCAAATGTAGAGTATATACTTCCACGATTAATATCTTTTGGCTAAACTAAACTCTTTTGTATGATTTTTTAATTGGCTCACTAGGCAAGGGAGTAAATGCGTTATAATCTTTAGACGGTTGCACTTAAACTGGGTGATTATTAGTCGTTGTTATGTGGATGGGGACGAATAGTTCCTTAGAATATATTCTTCTCCATCCACATAATTTAAAGAAACCGAGGTAGAATCCCATGATTACTATTTTATATAACTTATCTTAACCGGTTACAGTCACATGAGGTCCATTGGATCCTAGCCAAACTTTGGTGCTATTATTTCAAAATAAAAGACATTTTTTTTCAAAATTCATTAAATTTAAAATTTTTAATGCAAATATGATGATTTCGAGTAAAACAGCGATTAACCTTTTCTAAATATTGCTAAAATTAAAATTTGTACTAATTTTTGTATAAGTAAAGCCGTATTTTGCGTTTTCTGAGTTTTTTGTTCCTATTGCCTTTTAATTGTTTCAATATCTCAATCATAAGAAAAACAGAAAAATAACTGTAGATTACTTAAATAGAATGTTAAAATTTGGCCCATGATTTAAGTCAATAAATCAAATAAGATGCGAATAGGAATTGTTATTTGTTTGTGGGGTCTACTGGACCCCATATGATCTATTTTCAAGAGATAAAAACTAAAATTAAGCATTAAAAATTTAATTTTATCAAAATAATATTGACATTATTAACGCCAATATCAAACGAAAAATTATCCGATAAATATTAATCTAAACTTGGATAATATTGAATTAACAAAATTTTATATTTTTAAAGGCTGTAATTTTTTATCAATGGTTATTAGTAAATAAATTTAAAAAAAAAATTCAACACTATTTGTGAATAAGAAGTAAGCTAATGCTACAACCAAAGCGGCCATTCACCATTTAAAGATGTTATAGGTTATTATAATACGTCGAAAGAAACATTACTATAAAGAAGACCCAGTGGGGCCTCTTTTGATGCGGATAGCTATAGCATACATAAGAAATTGAAGAGAATATTCACCAATATATTCCTAAATCAAGTGTAATAATAATAAAAAAAACCAAATTATATGTAAGAAAAATAATCCCGTGTATATTTACATCTATGGATACAACAAAATTTACACGTTAAAGAAGTTGGTATTTTTGAAGCTTTGAAAATGCTTATTTTTATTTTTGTTCGTTTATTGATTCTTTTTTTGGCGGCCGGTGGCCGAGAGTTCAAAGCTGTTGTCTTTTTGGTTTTATGTGCTATGCGAATTGTATAATCGCTAACAATCTATTATAAATTGAAAATCGCCTATCATCATCACGATAACTAAAAGAGATAGCAATCATTTTGACGTATTCTAAACTTAAGAAGTGAGTTTAACTTCGTGAATGAGCATATCGGTTCGTAGGGTCCAATGGATTCAACTTTTGCCAGAAAAAATACACACATATTTTGTCTATAGATAATCTAAGGCATTGTTGATTGTCGAAAATAACTTTTACAATAACAATATTATTTTTTATTATTTTAAATACAAAATTTCTAATGAAATATTATCTGTTAGGATCAATTAAGATAATTTAACAATCAACTGGAAGATTTCACCAAAATGAAGCTGTAACCAGAAAGATAAATACGAACAGAAATACGACGAACGAGGAACTACGTTTGCATAGTGTCCTTATCTACAAGAACGCTCTTCCGAGTCATGACGTTCACCATCAAATTTCTCAATACCAATTTTTACATACGGAGCTTATTGGATTGACTGTCATAATATGACGTTTTCAAAATCTGGGCCTTGAATTATAACTCTATAAAATTATCTATATCTATACAGATAAATATCAAACCACTGAAAACTTATTGATTTTTTATTTATGATTTAAGTTATTTAAAAACATATAAATTAATTTTTTACGCTGTTACCGTGTAAATAAACATATCAAAAATTTAATTTATCACACAATCAATATTTATAAATAAAAAAAAAAAAATTATTTCACCTTCGACATAATTCGGCTGCTTTCTCCCACGAATGTCTGATTCCAAAAAATTTATAACAATGTAAACCTTTTAATTCCCAACCTGAAACAAAAATTTTAATTTTTAAAATTTAAATGCAAAAATTTATATATATTATTTAAAACATCTAATCACATATTAAGTTAATGATTTTCTCAGGAAATTGAATTGCATGCTAAAATTGAATTAAAATAAGATGCGTGTGTTCTGGTTATTCTTATTGAACCGAAAAATTGAACGGAAATTAAAATATGGAAGTCAATTAATTAGAGGAAAAAAAACTTATTATAATGGTTAATTTTTAAATTTACTATTTTTAAAGAGTGTAAATCTACTATTTAATTTTAAAACGAATTGTATTTTTTTTTCATAAATTTCACAAATATAAATCATATTAAGAGTTTGTTTCATTAAATATATCTGAGTATGATTTGAAGTTTGTTTTTTAAGATTTTCTACATACAAAAAAGTCAACCAAATCTCACTGCGATCCTGACAAAATCTATTTAACGTTTGAGAAAAGCCTTTGATTTGTACTTTATTCTGGACCTCGGGGACAGAATCAGACTTGGATGTATTCACTACTGATCTCTACCCCTTTAACCTAACCAAACATAGTTGGGAGCGATTACAGTAAACTCTAAGTGAAGCTACAATGTTCGCCTCGTTGATAGTAAACGGACAATATAATCTTTAAGGTCTATCTGACTTTGAAAGTAGACAAATCGAAATGTCTACTAAGGTAGTATTAGTTTTCTGACATTGCCTGAATAAGTACAGTGCTGCTTGTGATCAACTGCATCAGAAGATACAAATAATGCTTGTTTGATTAAAAACTTTTGCTTCAAATATTTTTTCATAAAGTGTTTAGATTCGCCACAATTTCAGGTAAAATTCGCCACAATTTCAGCCAACTAACACATATATAATTATAAAATAAACTCTTATCACTGTATGGACTTCAAATAATGTATTTTATTAATACTGCAGTTCTAATCATATGTCAGGTATTTAAACAAATAATACTGTTAGTTGTTATCTGAACTTGTTTATTATTTATTGTGAGTCTTAGTCGAAAAAGGTAATGTCATTTGTTGATTATTAGTTATCTTGTATTTCTTGATTGACCATGATAGATAGAGACAAAGACTGACTGACATACAGTTTAATAGATAATAGATAGGTACTTTCTCTGATGTTTTATTTAAAATATAAAAAAAATACTTGTTTATTTGTTTATTTTATGTATAGCAGAGGATAGAGATAAAACTTTGTTCAGATTTTGACGTGCTTGGAAAACGGATCTGTCTACTTATATATACCTATAAATTAGAATAATTTATTTTTATTGTTTAACATCCATAGAATATACAATTATTTAATGAAGCTGAAAGAAAAATAATTTTCTGCGGAAAAAAGTTTGTTAATGAGAAATATATTTAATATGTTTATCGAATTTTATTCGTAATATGAACCTCATAAACGATTTTTATATTAAATTAAACAGTTGATGTTCAATTGTTGCCAGTTGAAAGAATATTTAAAATTTACCAATCAAATATGTGTGTGGATTTAAAATTAAGGGATCCAAGTCAAGACAATATTCATTTACCAAGATAATTAAACGTAGCAATTAAAGGAGAAGAATTAATTCAACTTTCGATACGGATAATAACAAAGACCTCAGAAAAAAGAAAATCTATCAAATCGAATCTATCGAATTCTCTTCATATAATTTTCCAAATGGTGCGAGATATTGAAAAACTTCAAGTACAAAAATATTATTTTTTATTTTTATTTTATTAAAATATGCTTGAAACATTCTTTCGTGTACTTAATCAATATTTTAGGTATCTACAAGCTGGATCAATACATTTTAGCCAATGTCTATGGGTAAAAACTAGTATTTATCATAAATTATTAAAAACAAATTTTACTTAAATACTGTGTATTTTTTATTCTTTGAAATTTTGTAAAATTATTTGTGATTTTAATGGTCTTAAACATACAAATGGATCTATTTTAATTATAACAAAGGTATAGTGATTTTTTTAATAATTCACCAATCACCAAATACTTAATCAAAAAATTACTTAAAATAAAGACCCTTAAGGTAGTTGGGTTGAAGAATGGCTTTCAAAGGATTTAAATGAAACTTCTCTTGACTGTTCTTTAATTAAAAAAAAAAAATCAGAGCATTGTCCGATTGAAATTGAACTGCCAAAAGTTGAGAAAAACGAGATAAATATTTGTAATTTTAAAATGGGCTGTTATGGGAAAAAAGTCATTTCAATAAATTTACAAATAAAGTAAAAACTATTTAACGGAATTCAATGAAAATTTAATATATTGTAAGAAAAGAAAGTTAGGAATCATAAAAAAAAAATGGGATGAATTGACCTCAGCGTTTAGATAAACATTTAAAATAAGTAAGCATTTTAAAGATTATTTCCATGTATGTATATAAAATGGTCACTGAGTGTATGTATAAATTGTTTAAAGTATGTGTTAGAGTTAAATTACGTTATACAAATATAGCCATCAGTTTTGGTTGAGTGTTATAAATACGTAAAATGTAGATACTAAGCTAACACAGTCTCGACCCTACTACCTGAAGCACATAGCGATAACAGCATTCTTTTTTATTAAATCATGATTATTTTTCATTCTATAATTGTTAAACAACATCTTAATACTTATAAAAAAAAAAAACTATTTTACATTTTTATGATAAAACAAATTTGTAGTTATTATTAATTTATTTTTTCTATAATTTGCAATTGATAAACAACACCTTTAATTAGAAATAAGAAAACTGTATAACAGAAACATTTTCATTTTTTTAAAAAATAAATAATAATTAAAATATAATTAATTATTCATGCATGCATGACGTCTACGATTCTGTAGAATAAATAAAATAATTGGTGACATTTTTATTTCAATCTTAATTATTGCATACATGCAGATATATTTTTTTCGCTGTATTTAACGGATATGTTGAAAATTGTTATAAATTAATTAACATATAACTTTTATTTATTTATTTTTATAGTTCATTAAATTTGATTAGTAAGTTATTACACTTAAGTTTCTAAATACTTTAAGTCATATTTAGAATTTAAACAGTTTAAAAATACATAATTTAATTATTATTAATTGCATGAAATAGAAAGATCTATTTTATAGGCTGAGTATCTCAAAATGACATTTTATTCTTCAAGAGTATTTCAAACGAAAAAATATTATTTATCAAATAATCAGGCCTATATAATCCTTATTTGTATTATATATTCATTCCGAAAATTAATACAATTTAATTAATGGTATAATGTATTGCTATTCCAAATAGATTTCCAAAAACATTGTCCAACTGTCGAAAATATTGATTTTATTGTCGTTAAATACAAAATTTGACAGTAGAATGGGAAATTAAGAAATGGATATAGAATTATTTCTGTATTGCTGTATTTTTAATTAGTTGTTTAAAAAGTTTACATGCATTCCAGAAATAATACCACAGGTTTTTAAAACAGATTGATATATAGTTGATTTCAAAAGCATGTCATCATTACCACCTGTAGTATTTTTACATATAAATTCTGCTTGATTAAATAAAGTTAAAAGTGTTATAGTAATAAAATGTTCAACCTAAGTTTGAAAGCCAAATAATTCGATAAATTTGAGAGATATTAAAGTTTGGTTCTGTTTGTTCATTTAAACATTTTTGACGACAATAATTAAACAAACGGAAACAAAACACAATTCAAGAACTATCAACACTAAGTTCTTTTCAACACTACTTGCTCTAATTTTAATTGCGGACGTAACAAACCTTTCTTATATCACAATCAGCAATGAAATCAAATTTCATTACAAATGGGCATGCATTGTACCTGCTAGGATACGTACAGATCATAATAATAAATAAATCTTTGAAAAAGAATTTCAAAATTACTTCCTTTAATCACATAAATTGTTACCTTATTTATACCTGCTAATATAAAAATATTGTTTTGTAATGAATGATATTCAATTCTTAAAACACACTCTATATAATTTGTATTACTTATTAATGTGATATCCGATATCGGATATTACTAATTATTACTTATGTGTTACACAAATATTACTAAATATTATATTTATTTATTATAAATATTATTTCATATTTGTATCATTAATTTTATTAATTCAAGGTTGCGAATATTCATTAATTTAAGTAAAATCAAAAGAGAAGAAAAATTTGATTAATAAGTAATTGGCTTATGTAAATATTTAGATTTATAGGTACGTAAAATGTAATAAGTGAATAAAATCGATTATTCTTATGTGACAACAAATTGAGTATTAAATTAAAAAGTGTAAATTATAATGTATTAATTTTAGTAACCTTCAAAATTTTTTTGGACCAAGAATACTTTTATAATTGTAATTGATATATTCTACATTTTATGAAATATATTCTAAGGAGAAAACAAAAAATTAAAAAAATTTTTGTTTCAACCAGAATTTATTTAATTTTTATGCTTCGATAGAAGACCTGACCAGAGGGGAAAACACAAATATGGATATCAAAATGACGCTTCGAATTTAATACATTTGCTTTTTGAGTATAGGTATTTATTAAACAATGTTTTTAAAAGCGAGAGAAAGAAAATTGTATAAATTTTACCCAGAATATGCTTGGTATGGCTTCGAAACGTAATTGGCTATAAAGAAATTGGCCATAAAGTTGTTAATTTAAACTTACTCTTAATTTTTTTTTTGTACATTTTTTTTAGGCTTAATTTTTATTTTTTGCATTTGAGTGTAACTTATACAACCACGAAAAATTTTCGGTTAAAAAATAAAAAAATCTAATTCAGAATTATTAGGTTCTCGAAAACAGTTTTGTTGAGATTATAAAAAAGTTGAGATTATGTTGTTTCAAAATCGAATTCTGGTTGAACGAAGCAACGCAATCCATATATTACGATCACACCAGGTTTTTCTTATTGCACATTAGATAACTATTTAACTCATAAATGAAATATAAATACCAATCATTAGATATAAAAACTAATAAGTTCTAATTAAAAATCATTATTATTGGTAGATAGATACGCCTAGATAAAAATTATAAAATGAAAACTACAATAAAGAACGTTATAAATATAATTATTATTTAAAAACAGATAAAAGAAAAATCGTAAGTACATTGACCTATTCTTAGCAACAATACTGTCCCCAATAATTTATAATATTTATTTATTTATAAAAATATTTATAATATAAAAATCACAACTATTTACTACCTCTTCAATTAAATGTATAAATGTATATCTTGTTTTTGTATTGCTTGATACAAACGTACGCGAGTTGTTTAATGAGTGATTTCAATTAGCTAATAAACATGAGTTACAACATTTTTTTTAGTTATTTCTTTGATTATTGCAGAATTACCTATATGGTTTTGTGGTTTATTTTTTATATAATTTATTTACAAAGGTCGATGGTTAAAAACAGACAAACTATAGATCCGAAATTATAGACAACTAAAGTCCAATCTCCAAGTATAGACAGATATAAATTAGAACATCCAATATTTGATTGTCTCAAAAATATCCGCAGTTCTTTTACTACTACTACAAGGATGTGTATCAAGCGAATGTTAAATGAGATAATTTGAGTCAATATAAGCTAAATTGAAAAAGAAGAGAATACTATTTTGATTCTGTTTTTTTCCGATAAAAACTTTCCAATAAAAGAATGCAAACATTTATCAAACGTATAAATCGATGGCTGATAATGTTACTGCGTTTAAATAATTTTTTTTTCAAGTTTAAAGGCTAAAAAATTGATTTCATGAGGTGAAATCAATAATAATAATAATAATACTCAATCGGTTACTTCTTGGTGTATGAATGAAAGAATTTTAATGCAATAGATCTTTTAAGAAAAAAAAGACATAAAATGTCTTATTTTAGATTGATAACTATCACTGGATTAAGCAAAGAAGCTTAAAAAAAATTGTATAATAGTGAATATTTACTTTTTATCCACCTTGTTTCAATACTTTTATGTTATTAAAAAAACTTTCAATCTTTAACTCGAAAATTGCAAGATTTGTAGCAATCGTGTGGAAACAACAAATAATATTAAATAGAAACACTAATATTCCATTATAAAATAAGGTACGCAATGTACCAAAATGACAATTATATTTAACGTAAACAATGCAAGCATGTGAAATAATATAAAATTCATATTACTATGAAGTATTTTTTTAATATCCGTATTTAATGATTAAAAAAAAAAAGTTCAATCATATGTGTGACTGAGATAGATTGATATGAATCTTATACAAATACAAGTGTGTATCTTTCTTTTATATAAAATATAATTAAATATGTTTATTGAATTGTATGTATGTGTTTTGTATTTACCTATGTATGAATGTGTGTAAGTAGCAAAAAGTAATTCGCGGAACTTGTAAGGATGTCATTTCATTCATTATTCTGATTATTTTATTTATAAGATGATAATAATGGTGATAGTGATGATATTCAATCAATAATAAAATCATTTGTTCTAAATTTTTTAAAAATGTTTTCTTTTCAATTTTTATTACTCATCAAAGACGCTGATCCGTAAAAATTTAGCTGATGTCAATTTTTCTATACAGTCATCATTATGATATGTTGCTCAATGACGATAAAAAATGAAATCTGTTAGGTTTTATAATAATGTTATGAATACAATCAATTTTTTATTTTTTTTTTAAATATAAAGCTGGAGATTCGATAAAAATAAGAAACTTTACCAAATTTAAGTCGATAAATCCATTATAGACCAGGATAGAAGCCTTTAAAAATGATAAAAACTGAAAAAAAATTATAGTAGGATGAAATCCATTGAAAACGAAAGAGAATATAACACAAATGGAAGGAAAACTAATTTACGGGCGATCTGAGGTCGGAAAATGGAAGGGGGCGAGTTATTAAGGTTACAACACGGGTTATCTCGATTTCCGGCAAAACTACAAGTCCTATGAAAAAATGGTAAACAATTGAATTATGTTATATTCTCTTCCGTTTCTATATAATTTGTTTTTGGTTTCAAAAATTATCGATCCTGGTCTATTAAAGGAGTGAATAAAAGAAAATCGTAAAGGCGGTTATTTTTACAATATCGGTTTTACGGGGAAAAAAATTTGATAATTTTCTAGAAATTTTCGTTATCAAATATGGTGAGTATAACGAGATTCAACTTTTTGGTTTTAGACTTTTCAAGTCAAATTTTTAGAAACAAACTCTGCCGTGGTTTAAAAAATTAAAAATTAAGTAATTAAAAACCTATCTTATAATTACATTATACGTTAATTCTATTACTTTATTCTGTTAAGTAGACACAAAAATTTAATCTTACAGCTAAAAAACTATTAAAACAAATTTGGGAAAATGATTTTTGTTTGATCTTATTTAAGAACAGTCGGGGGTGTGCAAGAAATTCGAAGGAAAAATATTAAGTAAATAATATTTTTTGAAGATTTGCTTTTCAATAGCAAAGAACTAAACTTTATAAAACAAAAAATTTTTTTTTTCATATGAATGAAATAAACATGTCTACCGAATTTCATATTTCATATCAATTATATGAACAAAATATATTTTATAATGTTCGATTTTTGTAACGAGTGTTTTCTTTAGAAATTTCAATAAATTTATTTTCGTCCCGATTTGAATGGCACTTTTACTTGAAGAATGAGAATCTTTTTTGTTATCGTTAACGGCTTCTTTTTAATTTTGTACTCCAGTGAAGAATTCAGGTTTGCAGTCTCGGGGCACACCTTGTAGGGTATACAAATTATTTGTTATTGATTGTCTAAATTATTATTGTGTTTGACCCGTATCTATCAATAATTCATATTTTATGTAACAACATTTGATAATTGAACTTTCTAAACTGGCATTTAGCAAGGTTTTCAAAATATCCACTTTTTTGTTTTATTAATTTATCATTAATTTTGATCGATGATAAGTCAATAACTTGAGGCATAATTGTAATATTTTTGTGTAAAATGACGTTTTTAAGTTGCGAGAATGTCCGATGCCAAATAAAAAAATTTTATCTTTTTAAAAATAAACGATGAAAATACTTAATACTAAAGTATAAATTAAATAAAAATTGTAAGTATTCAATTAAAAAAAAAAATTAAACGTGGATTAAGATAAATAAGATTCTAGAAAAAACAAAATTTTGTGTATAAAAAGTTAAAATAACAACTTTTTTAATTATCTGGATACTCGACCAGTGGTTCATTATCAACATTTGAACTAAATTTATCATTACCATTCATAAAATAACTTGAATATGCAGCCCATGCAAGTATAAATACATATTTAAAAATGATATACCTACATTGCAAATACATGGTATTATTATGTAAATTTGAGCTAAAATTTGGGCGAATCGTTAAGTTTACGAAAAAATCTTTCAATCAACATTGTTTGTTTTTAAAATCCAAACATTTTTTGTTTTTGAATCTTTTATAGTGTAGGAGTCGAGTTATAGGTCCATTGGATCCTTTGAATCGATTTTGCTCATTCACATACTCAAACTATTGGATTTTCAAATTTTAGAAAATCCTAAAATTGTAATTGTGTAAGTGAGGATATATTAAAATTTTTTTGTGATTCATTAAAAATTTTTTAAAAGATTGGCATTAACTTTTCAACGTGTTTATTTTCTCTATTATAATATTTTTGTGTGAAATAAATTAATATATTTGATTTATAATTAATTGTTCTACGAAATATTTTTTTGTGATTTTAATCATTTTTATTTTAAATACAAAAAATTTGTACAGTTATTAATAACAAAAAAACGCCTAAAGTGAGGATAATAATTAGGTTGTAAATGAATAGTTTCATGAATGACAAATTTATGTTTTGAATTATATAATTGACCGGTTTCAAACAGCAAACAGTTTGAAAAATTCCAAATCAAATTTAAGTAATTTAAATGATATATGTATGGAACTTTTAAAAGAAAGGTGATAATTTTTTCGCCTCTAGTTCTGACGCTATCTGTATATTTCAATTCATTCTTTCTTTTTTATAATTTTGAAAACAGTACTGTCATACTTTTAATGACCTTCGTCAACTGGCATTCGAATTAAATATAATTATTTCAAAAATATGAAAAGTTAATTAAAAATTTTTTTCCATATTCTGTACACTGAGTCAATATAACCGCACAAAAAGATGTTACTAATCTAAAAAGAGTTCATAAGTCATATTTTCTTGACATTGAGCTAGTAGCTGAGATATAGTCAAGCTAGCAACGTAAAGTGTTCAAAATTAAATTTAAATATGCTCAAAATTACGTGCTACAAAATTAAATTAGGTGCTTAAATTGTTAATTAAGAAAATTGAGTCATAATGTTACATTGTTGCCGTGAAATCACGCTAGTAGAGCAATGTAAAAAAAATAAAATATTTTGAATTCGCTATAAACATTTCAGATTATCAGTATGTAATTTTCATAGAGTGCTTGAAAATAGGTTTCATATCCTAAAATATAATGAAAAAATGAATTAAAAAATATTACAATCTCGTTGAATTTTTCCAAAATCTTGATAGAATAATTAAATAAAAGAAACGTTATTCTGAATCAATATACATGAAACATCACCTTAAAACAATTACACTATTTTTAGTTTTCCTTTTCTAGTGAATTCCAAGAAGTAGCCATATATGTTTAGAATGCAATCTATTACATGTATAAATTAATAAATCAATGAATCACATTTTTTAATCAAATACTTAAGAAGAATTTTAATTTATTTAATTAATATCAGTAGTGGATGGTAACTTTTTATTTAATGATCAATCCATTAGAAAGTGTTTCTTTGATAAAGAGAAAATTTTAAATTTTGAAAAGAACTGCGAACGTCATCTGCATCTTAAATCAGTTTCAATTCTATTGAAATATGTATCTTCTTTTTAAATTAAAATTATTATGCTATTTATGAGATTTTGAATTCAATCGGAAGTTGGATAGATTTAATTTTCAAATTCTTTTATTTATTTATTAGATACATTTAAAAATGAATACACTTTCTTAATCTTAATATATAAAATTCCCGTGTCACGATAAATGATTGCGTACATTTTTTTTTTTTAATTTTTGCTGTGGAAATTGCCAAAAGCTGAGTGTGTTAGATTTATATATTTTCTATTGAATGTAGAAAATTATTTTTAAGTCATTTTTCCAAATGGAAGACCAATGATACAATTTTTTACTTTTTGGTATCTTCAAGGAAAACAATGGTTGTAAAATGAATATTCGAAAATCCACAAATATGCGATCCTTAAACCACTCATGCTAATATTAAACTATGAAATACAATGATTTTATGATGTGATAAATTGTTTTCTACATTTAATTTTCTTTATTAAAGCAAAACATTTTTTGAACCTCCATAAATTATAAAATACATAAATTTCATAATTTTAAATAACAATGAAGGATTCAGTTCGTCGCGTATTCAGTTTTTTCGAGTATTCCCAAAAAATTTTTTGGTCTATGAAGTCTTTATTTAGCACGTGCTAGTAAATAATTACTATTGCATTCGACTGATTGAAATTTTTCATTGTGGAAGTAACGAAATTCATATTAGCCATAAAATTTAACAGTTTATAAAACCATAAATCAATTTTTTATGGTAAAAAAACTGGCCATGATGAAAAATTTTCAAAACATATTTGAATAAGTATTGGGTTGTTAATCGTTGACATCCTGTTTTTGATTTCTTCTCCGAAAATAAAACAGGATTTTAAAATAATAAAATAATGAAACTTTTTGGTATATTTTCGTGAATTTTCATAATAAAAAAGTTTCAGGCTTGTTATGACAAATCCGCCGTATGACATTTCAAAAGTATGGTAATGAAAAAAATGTGCCATTTTAAATATCGACATATGACTAATGATGATTACCGATAATCAAATAATTAAAACATAATTTTTTACGTTTATTCTAATAATTGCAATACGATTGCGATGACTTACATCTACATTAAAATAAAAAAATACCCAATACTATAAAGAAAATTGAATATGAAAAAGAAGTTAACACATCATAAAAATCGTCCTATAATTTTAAATAAGTATGAAAGATTTCGGTGCCGCATTTTTTTTGTAACCGAGTACATTAACAAAAAATAAAAAAATAAAATAAAATAATATTAATGTTTTCAAACTCTTTGATTGGGCACAATACCCTTGAAGGTATATTGTATACTTTTTTTTTTTTTTTTAATAATTATTTATTGCTAAAATTATAATTATAAAAAATTATATACTTGGCTTTGAATACAATGATGAGCGCTCTATACAATATTATGTCTTTGCAAAAATGTCTACACTTGCTTATGTTCGTTTCATTCACGATTTAAAGTATTTATGAAAATATTTAGGTTACTTGAGTGAAACTTATTAAAAAAAATTTTTTACGTAGAAAGTATTTTCTGTCGAATCGTTAAATAATCATAATTTATAATTTTTTGTTGTTATTATAACCTTTGAAAATGGTTTTTAATCAAAAATTGCTTAATCTATTTGGATAAGCTTTAAACTTTTATTTATATTCTGCCTGTTACACACGTTAAAGTATGGCTTGCACAAGGATTTTGACAAACAATCTTGGGAGTATATATAATTTTTGCAAGCATCTTGCTGGTAGAAAATTCGATACAGTCCCCTCAACTTTATCCAGAGTTTTCATTCATTATTTTATTAATTTAATACAGTCAGTAGACTATGGAAATAAGAATTCAAAAAATTTCTATTGCTATTTCCAAATCTTTTAAATCGGGTTTTTATCAAGTCTCTCGGTTCTTGGATATTATCTAACTGTATGAATTATTTTTCATAAATTTTTTTCTTATTTTTCTTATAAGTGAATACCATAGTATTGCCATGTTCAAAGTAAGACTTTAACTCCTAAAATTTAAAGACTATAATCGAAACGCTAGAATTGGCTACCAATAAAGAGCGATTTAAGAAAAAAAGTGATTATAAACTTAACACAATCACTCAGTTGAAAAAATCATATGGAAATTAAGACGTTTAAAAAACAGAAAACTATTTTCTGTTTCTTGCACTGTGAAATGTAAGTCTTTTTTCCAATATTGTCTGATAGTTAGCCATGTATACAAATATATTAAAGGGTTTTTCAAATATATGTTATTATAGAGGTGCATAATTTTATCTAGCTATTAAGAGCGATTATCCACAGCTGTTCTTGGTATACAGGAGTGTGCTTACTACTAATCCGCTGTTGACTTTCATTACATGTAATATGTATTGAATTTCTTTCAATTTTCACGCTCAAACTGAAAAAATACTCAAACTCAAATGTTTTAAAATTTGATATGCACAATATTGACTTGAAAACAGAGGGCTTGTAGAAGAGCTTTTCTTGAACAAAAATTTCTGGTAAAAATCAAAATTCGATTTTACATTAAAAAATGTTTTTCCCGTAAACGATATGCCTTCCGTTGTCATGTTAATATTGTGCATACCAAATTTGAAAACATTTGGATAATTATTTTTTGAGTTATTTGGGTACGAAAAATAAAATACTTTTACATAATGGAGGGTGCTTCAATGTTATGTTTGAATCCTCCTAATATTTGCGTATTTTCTATTGGGGAAATCGATAATAAACAATATTAAATACTGATTGTTTTCTTAGGCTTAAGTGTAAACAAACGTAGCGCGTTTTGATGAGTTTCTTTTGAAATAACAGTAAAATTTAATAATTGGATATATTTCCAAGTTTTTTTCTTAAAATATACATACATGAGAAGAGAAATTGGTACATTTTACTAAGGGTACCAGCATTAACTGATGTCCTAATTTCAGGTTATTGATTTAAAAAAAAATGAAACGTATGATTTAACTTTTAGACACGTACAAGAACTTTTATTATTTACTATAATAATTGTAATAAAAATTTATATTACCTAAACGTGTGAAATAATTTTAACTTAAAAGTATTTTATTTGGGACAGGTGTTTAAACCTATAATTTTGAGTAAAAATACGATTATCATTATTTATACCTGTTGTGTGTTATTGTAATGAGTTTTTACAAAATTTATGATCAAACATTTTAAATAGATTTTATTGTATTTATTTTGGGAAAACTACATTCATATAATTTTTGTAGACAAAGTGGAGTCGCATTTATAAAGTTTACTAAGATGAAATACAACTTCAACAAAGTGAATATTATATTAAAATTTACAACTTCTTATTATTAGAAATTTTTAAACTTTTATTTAAATATGTAAATTAAATATTTAGTTTAGTTTTTGAAAGTAAGAAATTCAAGAGATTTGATTTCAGTAACAGATTATAATACCTAAGATAAATAAAGAATTCTCGTAGTTCTGGAAAAAAACCTTTCGTAGATATCTCTGCGTAATTGTAACACTTAATACCATTTTTGAGCAATGATATTTTTCTTATATTGAGAAAATTAATGTTAAACGTAAAATGTTTCGTTCTATTTAAATCTTCTTTGTTATAAATTTCGATTTTTTCACCAATTTCCTAGATAAAATTATTTTGTATTTTATAAATACGTATTTCGACTACAAAGTAGTCATCATCTGTATGAATTAGCTAGTTGTAATCATTCTCTGAGGAAATGTTACTCGTTGCTAATTTGGTGACGGTTTGTTTTAATTTCCTTCTCTGCTAATGAATTGTGTTTTTATTTATATTCTAGTATTGACTTATTTAAGTGTCAATAAATGTTATTCTGTTTGTTAATATTGTAAGATCGATTTACCAAATAATTATATTGTGATTAATTTTAATCGTATTAGTAAATATCTTTTCAAAATAGTAAAAATTACAAATTATTGTACAATTTTTTAACATGAAAATAAATTTAAATGATGTTTAATTTTTCAATTATGATTTTATTAAATTAATAATGCCTTATAAAAATAAAAATTCACAATCTAATTGAATCGCAACCATATATCATTTATGTTGACCCCAACCCTATTTTTTAAATAATTCAGAAAAAATTCTCTGGAAGAGGACGAGTCGCCTATCTATTTTTGTAAATGATTTTAGTTTTATCACTGAGTTGGTTGAGTCCTAATAGAAAAATTCAATACATATTAATAACCGCACTGAGAATGTATAATAATCTTGAAAGGATGATATAGAACATCAATTGGCCTGGCACTTTTATTTAAAAATCTTAGTAGTTTATATTACATAATTATTAATATTATCGTTAGCATTATCGTATAGGAGACAATTTGTATTGTGAAAAGAAATCAAAATAATGGAAAATGAAAAATAAATTGCGAATTAATTACAATCATCTTTTTATGTTTCCAAATTGACAGATTCTGTACTTCTGCTCTAAATTTCCCTATGATTATGTGTAAAATAATTTCGTTAATTCTTCATATATTGCATAACAGATGTAAATAATGATGATTCCATAATGAATTGATTATGAATTATGAAGTATACATTTCTCAATATGTATGTGAACAAAAACAAATGCTAAGAAAAGTGCCATGTTATTAAGAAATAGTACCTACATCATAAATCGATTATATAATGTAGGTACTTCTATCAATTTGCAGTTGGTGCGAATTATAACATTCAGTTTACAGTTAAAAATCAGATTTAAAAAAAAATTTATAAAACATTTTTATTGTTGTAAATAAAAATTTAGGTCACTCACTGTAATTAAAACACGTGTACATACTTGGCTTTGCTATTAGCATCGTTAACTTAGATAAACGAACGATGCAATATTATTGTGTTTATAATAATAATGGTTGACTTGCTGTTGACTTCATTATGTTAATACCTTATGTGTTCGCGTTATGGTTGTCTGTTTAAAATCACTCAAATGTGAATCAATTTATAAAAATGTTAATTTTAGTTTAACAAAAAATTAATTTATTTAAGTGCAGTAGAACAAAACCTTGAACAAAGATATGAATGCAGACCAAGGCTAAAAGTTCAGATGCTTTTGGATTTTATATTTTATTAATTACATACATCCTTCTTAAACAAGTGTACCACTCAAAATGAGACAGATTTTGGAGCCTGATGAACATAGTCAGTGGCGTAGCTTCTCTTGCAGACTTCTTGTATCCAAATTTATGGAAGGTTCTCTAGAAGTGTCATTTATAGCCGGGTGGTAGTAATTTACCATTAACAGACTAAACAATGTGTATTAAGAATTAAAGAAAGAACGCAACTTTTACGATTTGAAATTTAATTTGAGTGAATATTTGATTAATATACAATGTTATAAAATAAGGAGCCCAAATAACTCACAAATTTTCCTTGTCCATGTGCTTGTTAAACCTGTAATACGCAATATTTTTTATTGTGAAATAAATCAAATTGAATTAAAATTTATCATTTTATTACATGGAGATTTCAATGACCAGCTAAACACGAAACCCATAATTATAATATTTTGAAATGAGAAAAATCTATAAAAGAAAACAAGTCTTGTCTTTATATTGCTAGTTTGAGCTTGGATTATACACTCAAATTTACATCACAAGTTTTCTATATCATATAGAGCAGATATAATGATTTTAAATAGTTTTAAGGTTATATAGCCACTGCCGTTAAATATCAATTTAAAGTCATTAACATATAGCATATACATATAATGTGATTAAAGCTAATTAGTCTGAATTTAAAATTGTAGCAGTTACAGAATTTCTTGAAGAGCATAGTCATTATTGAGACAGTAATATATAAATCAAAATCAGATGAAAATGGTTTTTTTACAGATTGATTTTTATATCTCTTGGCATACGGAACACAATGCAAATATACCTATATCGAATATTACAATTTTTATACATACATACATAAAAGTATTTAAAGTTATAATATATATACTCGTGAAATCAAAAAATTCGACGACCTGAAACGTTCATGCTTATTTAAAATTATAAAAAATACACAAATTTAATGGTGTGTTTTATAAATTTTCAGTGTCAAATAAAATGATTTAGATAAATGAACAAAATTAATTCTGATAAACAACTGAATACAACATAATAATCTAGTATTAAATGGTTTTAAATAGGTAAAAAAATTTCTCAATTTCTTAAGTTGGTAAAAGTGTTGTATTTTTTTTTCCATGAGTATACATTGATTATCATATACCATGTTTGTGTAAAGTCAATAAAGATTTGGGGATCCCCAATATTAAATGTTTAAAAATAATAATATATAACACAACAAATGTATTTGTTAATGTAAATACTTTTATGTATGTATAAAAATTGTAATATTCTATATGGAAATATTTTAACAAATTCGTTTTCTGTATGCTAAGAGATGGAAAAATCGATCTGTATATAAAATAAACATTTTAAACACGTTATGCTGTTGATTGCATATTAAATATATCTGTTTTTTTAACTACAAAACAAAATGGAGCTTTTTACTTTTAAACAACAACATATTGATTATGAAAAATTATATCTTTTATAGCTTTAAACATTCGCTAGTATAATTTGATGTTTCTTAATGGATAGTTTAGACTTAATCCATGCAGTCAAAAAATATACTCTCAGCAGCAAATTCTCAGCTGTAAAAAGGATGCAGAACGAATTGAGACGAAAGTTTTTTAAGAGAGTTAAGGCGCAAATAATATGTTTAAATAATGTACCTGGAAGAATAAATTTTTGTTAATACTATTAAATAGTTATTTTCACTTTTAGCGTACTAAATTTTTAATGGTTATTTTATTAAGAAAGTTACAAAACAAATATTGAATATAAAAACCAGGAAATTATTAAAATATAACCACAAAATAAAATAGACATAAGAGAAGCCCCCTTCTCCCTCTTCATTCAACGATAATGATAGTCATAATACCATATGGATGCAGGCAATTACATTATTGTATATCTTATAGTAACTTAATAAAATTTAAATAAACAAGTATACAAATGATAAAAATACTTTTACATAATGTACTTTTTTAAAATTATTATCAATGTTGTTGATGGGAATCAGTTAGTTTTAATTAGGTAATTAAGCAGGCGTGAATTATTTATCTATTAACCATTACTTAACTAACCAATATTTTATACAAATGTTAAATAATAATTCTATTACATGACCGTATTATATACTAAGAATTTCGATACGGTATTCAGTATAATCATATGAAATGAAATGAACGTATCGGCATGAATGGTATTATAGACCATTCGATACGGAATCTTAATATATACAAGTATGTGCCTTTCATTATGAGTCTTCACCGTTTTATACTCGGCATATATACAATATACGACAGTTTATTAATTTTTTTTTAAAGTTTTTAACACTAGAAAATATTGACCGCACAAACAAAATTATGGTATAGATTCATAGAATCATTTGTGTGTCACCAAGAGAACTGAAAAACGAAACCAGATAATGAGTTGAAATGTCGTGTGTCACAAAAAATACTATGAAGTTCAAAAACGAGCAAACTCCGTCCAATGGATCCATGACAATTCATGATCCAATTTTAGAACCATTAAAGGACCATTATTTCAAAACAAACAACTTTTGTTTGAAATATTTTTTCGTAAATTGTTTAGATTTGCCATAACTTCAGCTCAAATTTAGATAATAAACACATATAATTGAAATATATAATTATTATTATATTTGTGTTTATACCTGTATGGACTGTCTATTTAGCGTATTTTATTAATGCTTATCATTTAAAGTTCAAATATAGATGCTGAACAATATACAAATAGATATCACACAGACTCGGTAGGGAAAATAATTATATCAGGGAAAAGCAAAAAGTACCAGCGTTCGACCATCCAATGAAGATGATCTAATTCATATTTTTTTATGATAGAACTAGTGAGGTTAAGAACAGTAAACTTTTCTTAGTAAAAACTCTATTTACATATATTTCAATATTTCAAAAATACGAATTCAACATAATTCTATGTTGTTTTACTAAAGCTTTTTAGGAAATGTATGTTCTTATCTTACTACTTCTTGTATAAATTCGGGGAAATTAATTTTATTAACTTTCAATTGCAAACTTCGTACTTCCGAAGCCATTTGTTGAGTTTTGATTTTCTTTACTTCAATGATCAGAAGAAACGTCTCTGTGGACAAGCACGTGCCTAATGTTACTGACAGATCAAAATACTAGCTTTCTTCTACCAACCCTTGCACTCAAGCTAAAGGGGCGGGCACGGATTAAGCACGATTTATTGTATGAATCAATTTGCTTAAAAAGTATTTAAAAACATAATTTAAAAATTTTTTTATAGTTTTTTTAGAGAGAAAAATATTTTTTTAAATTTCTATTGTGTATATGAAATCTGTTTTTAAAATATTATAAAATCGAAATAAGAATATTTTCTTATTCTTTAATAGTATTATAATTCTATTAAGTCTTTTATTATAATATTTTTATAAGCATTTTGCATACTTGACCGTGTTTTTAAATCATGCAAAACAAAAATTCTTTTGTAATCAATCAAAAAATTTAATAATAATTTATTCAAAATCATTTCATCTTTACAATTGAAAAAACATCCTCTGCTTTGTAAATTTTTTAAAATCATAATATTTAATAATTTCTTTATTTATTTCTATTGTTTGTATGTTAAACGATGCGCGGGTTTGGATAAATTAATTGCACTTAATTAATTATTGAGTAATTTTTTTTTTTTTAAATAAACGTATTTAAAAAAGCGTAGTTGAATAGGAAAAAATGGGTCATGACCTCAAATATCAATCCCACACTCAATTCATCACATCAATAGGTATGACGTTTTAAAATTTTTGTTACCCTCATGAAAGACTCATAGAAAGAAATTCAGCCTAAGAGCTCGTAGATGACGTGAGTATGAATCATAGTATGCGAAGTACGAAAACAATGTTCTACCAGGAATCAATCATGCTCTTGATCAGCTTTTATACGTTTGAAACTGAAAGTTCTCAAATAAACCTTGAAAGACATAAATGTTTCCATAAAAAGATTCTTCATCTTTTTGGATATTATTTAAAATAAGGGAGCTAAATGTCGAGAACTTTTCGCTCATACACACATAGAATTTACATGTCTATAAAATGCATATGAAATGTATTTAAAACATTTCATATGCAAACTCTTACCCTTTGGTCTCAACTCAATCTCACCTTTTTCCAATATATAAAATGTAATGAAGTGCTTGTTTGATTTCTGTCAGAACGGAGTTTCGATATTTACAGTTTTACAGTCATTGAATCACGCTCTAAGTTTATTTTAAGTTATTGTGGATAAATTTTTTTTAAATATCTTTTAAACATTTTCTGCAAGAAAATCGAATAAAATCAATTATGGATGTGCATACTTTAATAGAAAGGTCATGATATCACGGTCAACAACTCATGAATCATATCCATCTAGGTATATACTTTCACTGGTTATTCACTATATAAGATATACATCAGATATTATTTTGCTTAGATAATCAATCAAATTTCCTAAGATTCTCATCTTTTATGTAGTCATCAGATTCCATGAAGTAATTTTAACAAATATTATTTGCATTCTTGTTTAGTTAATATAATGAACCAAATCTTTATTGTGTTGAGTAAAGATATAAATTGCCTTATAAAATATAAAATTATCACGATTATCACGACTTTTCTCGAAAAATTTTATTTTAGATCTTTGAATGTTAAAGTCTTTTAAAATATTGAATCTAATAATGTTGTAGTCTTACCTCCTCCAGCTTATTAAAAAAGTTTAATATCAATCGGAAAAGTGCTGATGCAATATACAGAAAACTTTTTATGTAGCAACTTTGCTGAGTATAAAACTTTGAATTATATTAATATTAATTTAGTGATTCGGGGAATAGTCTAGCACCTGCCATTAAAAAGCTTGAAGCTCAAACAACGATTTGCATTCTGATATTGAACTCATAGACTTCAAATCGTAATACAGTTGTATTGAATTTTAACCAACTTCAAAAAGATGGAGGGTTTTAATTATGGTGTATTTTTATTAACGTCATTTATAAACTGATTTGAACAATTTTTTTATTTGAAAAAATTAATTTCCTTTATCAAAGGTAAAAAATAATAAACAATTTCAAAAAAAAGGGACTCGAAAGTTTTAAACGTAAAAAATAATTTTTAATTAAAATCTTCTGCAAATAATTTCTTTGTAACCAATTACCTTTCGAAATAGGTTCCAATCACATTGTTACCTAAATATTGACTTGAAAAGGCAATTGTCCCGAAGGAATTATTTATAGAAGTTTTTAATTTAAAATTATTTTTCACTTTTTTATTTGTTTGAAGTCGTAAAACTTTTAATTATTTTATAGATAAGCCATTTTTTAATAAATGCTTCCGATTAGATTATACTTTTACGAACAGTTTTCTAATGAAGATGAAGTGTAAATAATTTTCATATTCTTAACATCAATCATATGTGAAAATATATCCTAGGGGTGATTCTTCTGCGAAAATTTAAAAAATTGAATAAAACTTGTAAAACGCGCTTATTCGTAAAATCACAGATATGGGCTCTATTCTTCCACGGACGCACTTATTCTATTAAGCAGTGACGTCACTTACGTTTAAGTGTTAATTGTTCAAACATATATATAACAAAGTAGTCAACATAAGTGACCTCCGTTGGTAAAGATTCATCCTTTAAGAAAATATTTACTTACAATGAATACATTAAATATTATTGTATTGATTGTATTAAGTTACTTTTAGAAAACTTTACAATAAAATTCTAAGGTGTATAATTTAATCATCTCTAAAAAGTTTTACACAAACAGAATACAATTTTACGTCATTTGTTTAAGAATAGTTATCATCAAAAAAATATCACCAACGAGGTTTTTATGTCAATTTTGTAAGTGTTAAGAAAGTAAGTATGTCATTAAATATTTTTTTTCCCGATTAAAATACTATTCTATTAAATAATCAGCTTCATTTAATATGCATATTACATGATACGGACAACTTAAATAAATTATAATGTCCGTTAGATGACACTTAACTTTAAAAAGACATTATTTCCGGTTGCCATTTTTATGATGATTATTTGTTTTTATATTTTGTTGTACAAATAGATAATGGATTGTAAAATTGTATTGTAATTTAAATTTACAATTGTTTACTCATTTGTAACAATTTAATAATATGTATTTAGAGATATTTGTTGACATTCTTACTACTTATTATTATCCAAATACTTATATTTCCTCAATGATAGACGATGTCCGACATTTACTTAGTCACATATCAGTCTGTGACTTTTTATAATATTGTTTAGCTAATATACTTTTTTACGGAACAAGTGTAGATATAGCGATTAACAGAGTTAATTCTTTAGATACTCAATATATATCATTGAATATCATTTTTTGGACTATTTTTAATTAGCATTCATAAAATACTATATATATCCAGTCTATACAGTTATATATACTTGTACAATAATAATATGTATTGTATTTATCAATATGTGAAAATTAGCTAAATTTGAGCTGAAATTGTGGTGAATCCTAATATTTTACGAAAAAAATTTGCAAACAAAAGCTGTTCGCTTCAAAGACATAGATATTTTTTGTCTATAAATTTTTCATCTATCTTTTAAAAGTTGGGTCAACCATTAGACCCAATGGACCGATTTTGCTCATTCACGAACTTTTTATTTTTAGAATACGTCACCAAAATTTTAGCTCGTCATCTCTTGATGTTTTTGAGTTATCGTGATGACGGACGGACAACCGGAAATTGACTAATAAGACGTTGTCTCTATGTAGGTGTTCATTGTGGATGCACCAAAATTTTTTTTGTGCGGTCAATATTTCCTAGCATTACAAATTTTATACTAAAATTAATATACTCAGAAATATTATATATGTTGACTTAGTTAGGTCAATTTAAATAGATTTTTATTTAAAATTTGTACAGTCATTCAAAAATAAATGTGAATGACATTCGACTTTGTTTTGGTTTTGTAAAAATATAATAATGAATATTTGTTTTTTGTGCGAGAGGTTGATTGTTCCTGTTTCTTTTTTTGAATCTTATATAATTTTAGTAGGTGCTTCTTCTGATCAAAGTTCTATTTGGTGTAACAATAACGGCTGATTTTTTTGAGAAAAATATTAAAAATAAAACATTTTCGCATTTTAATAATGCATTTTTTTTTTTGACTTAAAACAGGAATAAATTATACGAAATAAGTAGCAAATAGGGCTTTTAAATAATTTTAGAGGCTGAATAGGAGAGATAAGAAATTCAAGTGTGGTGATCACTGGTCAGAATTTCACTTCAAAAGTATTAGCTTATTTTTGTGGTGGAATTTCATTTTTCTGGGAAAAAACTACAAGATTAGTTTTAGGTAGGTAAATGTTTACTGTTGTAAATATATACTTTTTTTATTTATTTATGTTCATTAAAACATTATAAATTTTAGATTAAATACCTGAATAAATAATGAATTTAAGATAGTAATATTAATAATGCCGACATAGTCCTATAAATAAATCTACTACTGTAAGCACGTACATATCTAGATTCATACTGTTCCGACAGACCTTTGATATAATAATAGCCTTATAAATGTCAAAAGTATTGAAAATGAGGCTATGTAAATGCATGAAAATTCAACAGGTTTCATTTAGTTATAAATAATAATATAGTTATCCATTTTTATCAATTTTGACAAATAAATGACATTTACAGGTGCTTAATTCTGAATTTATAATTAATTAACCGGAACCGCGTGTTTCAAATTACAACGGTACCTAATAAAAATTTTTTTGTGATGTATGAAGTACATAATATGCATTTTAATTACTTGAAAATTACGGTAAATCATTTTTTGATTAATTAAATTATATAAGTTTGTTGTTTATTTTATTGTCTAATTTTTTTTATTAACCATTGACTCATATGAGTAGTTTTTATCATAAAGAATACAATTTATACTAGGGTTTAAACTTGTTGGTAAACATTTTTTTGCTAAATAACTTGCTCTTGATATCTGTTTTGTACAAACATAAGTTTTGAGAGAAATTTCAACCTAAATAGAAGCACTCGTTCTGAAGCCAATCATTTGATCGAGAAAATAAGGCTTTATTTATTTACCGTTAATAGCGTTAATTTAAAGAGATCGTTTAAATAATGTCAGTTAGTTTTTAGTTATATGCTTAATATTTTTTAATTAATTAAAAACTGTTTATCACACTATGCTCATTCGCAATAAAGTCTTTTTTGCTACAAAAGTTAATCTTAAAAATGAAAAAGCGCATTTAATGAAAGATTTTGTATTCTTAAGATACAAGTGGTTTTGTTAAAAATTTAGTAAAGAGCGTTTCGATGAAAATCGCTCTGGCGTCATGTTGGTATACCCTATTACGTTTCATTTATCAGTCCAATCTAAACATTTGCCTTAATTAGTAACAAAATATTTGAAAGTGTTACTTTCTGTTTTGTTCTATATGCGTTATTATTATTATCAATATTGTATACCAGTATTACGTCACCAAAATGGCAGGCAGCTATTTTACTTTTATAAAAAAAATTTAAGTTTTCATGTAATTTTATGGTAAAAAATCGTTTTTATTTTGCCAAAAAATATTTTTTTGTGGCTTTTTATTAGGAAATCAACAGTACTTATTTAAACATAGTAAACTATATAATAATAAATCAAACTGAGTCTTTACTCAATCCACAATATTTTTAATGGTCAATGAACATAAAAATAGTTTTAAACAGTAATAAATTATATATATCATTGAAATATTTTTTAAAATCTTTCATAGGTAAATAATAATAAGTACATTTAAATTAGTAGCCATCTACTGGCTATAGTAGTAACCGTTAATTATTTACGGTTATGTAATAACAAGTGTATTAACTTAAGACAGCGTACACATATGAAGAAGGCTGGCCACTCAAATATAAATATGTAGTTATGTATCTCATTAAAATATCATAATAAGTTAGGTGTACTTTGACTTAAATTATTGACTGAATCAAAAAAAATAAAAAATAAATTGTAAAAATTAAAACAGTTATAAATATAATTAATAAGGCAATCAGAAACATGCTGCGGCATTTTAAAGAAAATATGAATCATATTTAAAAAAATATTTTTTTTTATAAAAAAGTTTCTTAGTAATTCATTCATTTCGAACTAGCACTTTATAATATCGGTATAGGAACGACAGGAGATTTCGAGGATTTACATAAGCGCATCAGGTTAATATATGTGAGATACCTTACACCTAGTTGAGTACCACCATCAAATCTTAGATCTCGATATGGTGCGTATAGGGTAGTCGATAGTTGACTTGACTTTTCGTCGAATTTCCTCGGTTTCAGTAGTTTGTTAGTTTTTAATTAAAAATTTTCTATATTCTTCCTTGGTATGCATATTCCCTTGCCAAATTTTATTAAAATCTATTCTCTGACATGAAAATGGAATGCGAGATATGTTAACGCTTTGGAATTTTATTTTTATAAAAGTTTTATTATTATTGATTTTGTCTATAAGTTCTTTTTACATTTATTAAATTTTCATTGTATGTTTATTATTGTAAATTTTTTTAAAATGATTTAAACAAAGTTTTTAGAAAATAAAATTATTCTTCATAGGTTCAAAATACTACCTGAGAAAAAATAAAAAATTTTGTTAAATATGTACCTATGTACTAAGCATATATATATAATTTCATCACACTTATTAAAAATATATTATATAAAAATTTAATTACATTCATTTTAAATAAAATAATATATTTAATTACATTTTAATTGTAATATTATTTGAAAAAATTTATATTATAATTTTTAAGGTATATATACAAACATACCTGTGTATATTACCGACTCTATTAAATAAGTTTCTTTATAGAATTTGTCCTTGAAGTTAATTGTTTTTAGCTGTATCTGTATTATTATAAATGATTATAATTTAAAATTATTATTTAATAATAAATGAATAAAAATATATATATTTGAATAGATATAAGTATTTTAAATTTATTTATAAATTTTTATTGAATATAATATTATTCATATTTATTTATTTTTGTAAAATAAAATTAATAATTTATGTAGGTATTAACATAATATTTCCAATAAAACTATTTAATTTGAATAAGAATCTAATATTAAGAGGAATTGACACAAAAAAATAATTCGTCTATAATAAAGACAATCACTAAAGTAATATACAGTTATAAATTTAGTATCAAGATAACTGTAAAACAAAAAGAGGCTAGGAATTGAAATTTTGATGACGTTTATTAGACATAAAAAGTAAGTTGACCCAACTTTTAAATTATAAAAGATGGAAGAAATATTTAGGCACAAAAAATTGTTAATTTTTATAAACAAACAGCTTGAAACATGTTTTCGTAAATTGTTTACTGTAGCTATAAATTCAACTCAATATTAGCTAATAAGATCATACATTTGAAATACACAAGAGTGTTATATACGTATTTATAATAGTTTGGACTGCATATTTAGGGTATTTTATGAAGACTAATAATTAAAAATTGATATTGAACTATATGATTATCTAAACAATTAACCTCGTTTGTTGTTATTTCCACTAGTTAAGCTTTATTTTACATCATTAATCATAAAAATCAAATGTGAAATCAAATTAAATTCTGGTGTTCCCATACGAAAAAATGATTAAATATGATTTTGACAACAACAAAAAAACTTTCATAGTAAATATGATTTGACACTGTATTTAAATTTGTTTTTAAACAAAAGGCATATATCATTAACATACAAAATTTTATTTTAGTTTTATTATTCTTACAATAAAATGGTAATTTTTATTTGTAAAGGTGTAAAAAATGAGGGGTATTGTGCACAGTTGGAAGTATAATATTCTTTGTTTAATTTTGATAAAATAAAAGTCATTTTAGGATAAAGATCATTGAAAATTTAGGTAATGAGGTGTTATAAAACGTATTATTGTATCGTTTTAAATTAATTTTATTTAACCAGAAAACATTCTCAATTTCAATTTGCTCCAATTTCAGTTAATACGTCTAAACATTCAGTGGAATTTCATGAACTGTTAGCCGGAATTCATAATTTGATTGACTTTTTAACTTGAAAATGATTAAATATATGTAAAATAATTAGTTTGGCGAAGAAGGATTAAGGATAAATAAGATCCACTTAAACCCAGGGGTAAATAATACGGTACAAAAGTTCGCTACCTTTATTTGGTATTCAGTTGACGTGGACATAGGTGAACGATAAACAGCCACAAAAATTAAGATTTATGGATATAAAAATGTATTTATGGCCTTTTCCTATATTTCTAGAGGTCATAAATTTTAAACTAAATTTAATGTAAATAGAGTAAAAATTCCTTCCGTAAAGGGGAACATGTTTTATATCATTTTTACTCATATGCGAAATAGTAAGATAAAAGTATTAAACAACTTATTTTCGAAAACCTAACTATTGTTTTGAAAGTCAGCCACATTTGGAAAAATACCGTTTTGGAAAAATTTTTGTTTGTTCTTTGATAAAAAATAACTCTGTTAAAAATTTCTTTTGTGTATTTAGAGACTGAATTTATTTTTAAACTATCTTGAATGACAATGTTCAACTGAACACCAAAGTAAGTGGAGTGGATATTTTCAAGAAAAAATAAATCGATCTGTTCAATACTGATTTTGCTACATAGATTAAATTTAATATATCATCATATATTTAATATAAATTACGAAAATAAACATCCTCAAGAAAAAGAAATCCCAATCAAATTATTAACTACTATAAACTTATTTGTTTACCTTGTGTAGTCTAAAAATAAACATTAAATACCACAAATTTTGAATCATCACTTTACAATCATAATAATTGATGAAAGAATATAAATTATTTAAACATGATCTCATAATTTTTTTCAACTTAACTTATATGATTTAAAATCTATCGATATTTTAAAGCAATTTAATAACAAAAAGATTTTATTTAAATAATTTTATTTCAGAATCAAATCTCGCTGTTAATGTTAAAGTATACTAATTTTAAAACTTACCATTCGGACATGTAAATAAATCACTAGAATTTGCAATAATCTGAAATAATAAAAAATAATTCAGTAAATTTACAAGGAATTCAAGTTATATTTTATAATAATTTCGATTAAATTATCAATTTCCTTTTCGATATATCACAACACTATATATTAAAATTATTTCAAACGGATATGACATAAGTTTCTTGTTTAGTTTGTATTTTTTTAATAGTTTATTTTGCTTTTGTTTCTATAGATGTAAACAGATAAAAAAATGACATAAATATATAAAAATTAATTTTAATTGAATATAGGAAGATATTTAATTATTATTAATAAACTTTCACTAATAAAATATAAATGATTTTTAATTAAAATAAAAAAAACTATTAAATAGAATTTATTTAGTATTTATTACAACATGATTATTATATTAACGCAAAAATTATGTAAATTAAATCGATTTTGTTCAATATTTTTGATCAGTTAAAATTTATATGAAATATAATTTAGTAAAACAAGAAATTTTGGTTATTTTAATGATAAGATACAAGTAGAAAAGTATAATATATACTACTTTATAAATTACGGGACAAAAAAAATTAGAAAATTTTAAGTTACTTTTGAATAGATGTATCTTACTTAAAAATCTCACTTTTTTAATTATATAATTTTCTTGGTTTGGCTACGGATTTTCCGTTTTTTTACAATTTTAAATGAGATGATACAGCTGTTCAAAAATCCCTAAATATTTTGGAGTAGTATAAAAAATTCAAAGTTGTACAGGTTGAATTTAATAAATGATTCGTTGAATTTATGTAAAAAGAATCACAGTAATTAATCGAGTGGTTTTTTAAATGTAGAGAAACTTTGTTAAAATACTATAACTATGAAAAACTTTTTTTTAATTTATACGATAGTTTTTATATTCCCAATTTTATTATTTACTAAAATATATTGTAATATTACAAAAATCATAATTATTTTCTTATTAAGAATCTTGGGATAAATATAAACAGGAAAACTAAATTTCTTTATGATGATATTGTGAACATTTTTGCACGTTTTATTTTTTATTATTAACTTTACTTTTATCTATGTAACCTAGATATAATAGCGCGGTACCATCTACTGGATACCTTGTCAGAATTCGAAAATAAGATTCAAAATGTAAATAAGAATGTTGGAAGGTACAAGGAATTATTTGAATAATGTGATAGAGATAGTATTTTATATTTTATTTTATAAGTCTTAAAAATGGATTTGTAAAAAAATTAAATAAACATGGATTATTCATATGGACTAAAAATATATATATAAACTTTGATTCTTAAAATTCAATGATAAAAAGCGTTTTTGTATTAACAGCATCCAAATTTTAAGTTTTTAAAAAAATTAAAATTATATGATATTAAAAAAACGAAATAAAAGTCTTACCTGTGAATTTGTTATCCTAAAACATCCTAAAACTATGGTAGTGGCGACCAGTATGGCCGCCTTGTGCCTTATTAGCATTGTTTCCTGAAACAAAACAAAAAAATACTTTAATAAACATTCCATATTAATTATAATTTAAAAAAAGTTGGTACTTTTGTGAAATAAGAACCAAAAAATAATCATATAAAATAAATGCAATGTCTGATCCATTTTTTTCGTTCAATTTTTACGCACAAACAATTTAAAAGACTAATCACAATCTTAAAAATCCTGCATTATACATGCCAAACTTCATTACACTTAGGTAATTATTTTTGAATTATTTTGGCTTGAAAATTGAAAAAAAAACGAGTACACTGTAATAAAGATTGTTTCAATTATTTATGCCTCTATTTTGAGATTCTATAAAAGAAACTTTAGCACATTTCATATAGGTGCCATATAAACTTCGATTTTGTGATTTTGTAACTTCCTCTGTTGACCGATGACCAAAGTTAAGCAACAAAAGACACAGTCAGAACATGGATGGGTGAACATCTAGGATTGCTGTGTACTGTTGTTGTATAGATTGAATATATACTCACAGAAGTCACTATACAACTTTAGTAGTTGAAAAGTGACTTAAAAAAAAACACTATGTGTTTCAAAATTATTATTAATTTTATTAGACTGGAAATAAAATTAATTTGAACCTTTATGATATTAAAAAAATATTTTCTTCATTCGTTTCAAATATTGCAAAAAGTTCTAAATTATTTGGAAAGTCTTAAGAAACACCTTGTTTATTCAACAAAATTGATAAAAAATGATGGAATCAACTATTTATATTGATTTGAATCATCTTGAGAATGATGAATAAAATCTTAAAATGATTTATTAAACAATTGATGACGCTTGTAATAGTTTACACATTAATGGTTAAATATTTATAATAATTTATTGATGTTAAATTTTACAGTTTGTTATTTAATATTTTTATTAAAATACATGTTTATGAATTGTTCTCTTTTTTTTAAATATTTTAAACAATGTGTATCTACAATTAGTAATACAAAATATTTAATAATTAATATGTAATATACATAAATGTATGTAGCCATAAACCATATGCTTTTAACGGTTTAAAACAAATTAATACTATGAATTACGTACAGTTCTTCTAACTCATGAAAAATATGATACGTGATACGATTTGTTTAAAATTTTATATAAATTCATACCATAAAAAGACATATAAAGTCTTAGACGTTAGTTAATTTTATATTTGACAGGTATTATCAATATACAAATCCCTTCGTATTCTTTGGATAGTTTTTGGTTTTCTTAAACTTTATAAAGCTCCTTGAATATTTTAACACATCCGATTACTCAAAAATAATTTATAAACAAGTGGTCTAGGTGTGACCTGAAAGGTTCACTCGATGAATTTCCCAATGATAATTTTAAAAAATTTTTTGAACTTAACGACTGTACAGATTTTGCTGAAAAGGTCGTGAAGTTTTCAGTTTCGTAACAGACATGTGTCTTAAAACGTTGGATTTGGATTCAGGTGACCTTTCTACTGAGGAGATAATCTTATCCTAGCTCAAAAATTTTAATATTCTACTAATTCTTTTGAGCTATGCGAAAAACAAAACGTAATGGCATAAATACGAATAAGTACAAGTGTCACACCGAATGTAGTTTAAATGGAGAAATGCTTAAAATTAGGCTTTTAATTGAAATTAAAAAATTGAAAACTTTTCACTAGTTTTTTTAATAATAAATTAAAAAAATTTACAATGATTTTTAATTTGATAACAACAGTTTTAATTTTTTGTAAATAGTAGTGAGTCGATAAGGAAATGACGAAATAGCAACGACTGGCCGGTCTCCCAGTAAACACAATCAGAAAATTGTATTTAAACTATCTATATTTTCAGGTTAAAATTATTTTCCATTTTTCATAATTAAAATAGAAATAATTAAAAAGTTAGTTTTGTATTCATTTCCGTGATAATTGAATTTCATAATGAATATTTTTAATTTCAAATATGCCGAAAAACCATCCCGTAATTTTGTATTTTGGAATCGGGTTTAAAATGAATTAGCCCAAATAACCAGTATAACAAAGGAAATAAGGTAAATGACATTTTACTACATACAAAAATCGTGTTAATTATCAATTGAAACGCTAAATAAATTCTTGGAAAGAAATTGCACAATATATCCAGTCACTAAAACATTATTAAGAAAATTATTTATTATGGATATTTTTAGATTAAATATTCTTAAATTTTTTTAGTTTGACTTAGAGTTCAATGAGGCTTATTTTAGAATTAACTTTGGCACCGTTTTAAATTTAGATAACGTTAAGGTAACTACTTTTTAGTGAAATTTTTAAGCAAATTTTAATACATCAATTTAATTGTTTATATAAACAACCTCTGAAATGTTAAATAAAAAAAATAAGAATAAATTGCAACAAAGATGTTGTCATCTATTTGTACGATAAATTTTATTAATTTTTACTCTAAATACACATAAAAATATTAAGCAACAACAAAATGATTACGCAAACTAAATATAAAAAACACATTAAAAAAAAATTCAATAGAAAATCATTCATGTCTGATTTCACACATTGTAATAATTTAATTATAATTATATTGTATACAATATATAAATTTAATTAAACATGACATGTTATATTTGAAAATTACCTTTATGTATGTGAGAATGCGACCCGTGACCTCTATCTACAATCCGAAATGTCGCAAATTTGAGCCGATAACGACTTGGATACAAATTTTTCTATTAAAATCAAAGGTTTTTGCTTCAAATTTTACAGCATTGTTTTCCATCAAATATTCAAATCTATTTTCAAGATAGTAGTGTGGTGTTGATACATAAAAATAGCATATTTAGAAAAAATATTCATTTTTTTCTTGCAAATTTCATTTTATTACAGTTCGTTTAAGTTTATAAGAACTGCGTAAAATCCCAATTGTAGATGATAATTTAGTATTTAATAAAAAAAAAGCTAATTTTAATTTTCTGAGTTTTATCAATTATTATAATTATTTTATAGTCCTATATATATGACTCATAAATATCTCGTAATATATGAAAACGAAACCTTTAGTGTGACACCTATTATAAGAACCATTAACCGTACTGTAACACATTTTAAAAAAGTGATTCCAATTATACCTATTATCCAAACCGCAGTATTTATGATATTTATTAATCGCATTACTTATTATATTAAAAGTTAATTCAAGATTGCAAAAATTTGAGGCTTATAAACTATTTATATCGCATCATTTAAAGTAATTAATGATTTACATTTAAAGTAATTAGTAAATTATAGAATGAATATTGTAAAGGTTTGACGACATTCATATACAAATTACTTCCGAACTTATTACAGTTAGAAGATACTCGCTGAATGTCATAATGTTTTCCTTTTGTATTTTTCTCGAAAAAATGTTCTTCAAACTGACGTAGAAGATATGTCAAGATGTACTTAGTCATTTATGATTATATATCGAAAATATAAAATTAAAAAATTAATGTTTGGTTGTTCATTAAAGGCGGTTTCATACCGTTCATACGATTGTGATAAAACTTTGTGTACTCATGCGTTTGTTTGGAAGTTAAAAGCATAATGAAATTAACTTACAAAAGGAGTCAGGCGTAGCGAACCAGCAAATGTATAGTTATAATTAACTAATTTAAGGGATTTTATTAGGTTTAAACCGTCTTATTGGGCTTCATTGTTTGTATTCAGTATTTATACATATTTATAGCTAATATGTCGAATAGTGAAAAGTTTTAATTCGAAAAGTCGAAATTCTTGATAATAATTGCATATATATAATATTACATATATATATACAATAAACTGCAAGTATTTGGAATACCTATTAATCAATTGTACTGTATACCTTATATAGAGGTTAAAATTATTATGTAAAAAAAAAAATAAAATTATAAGATATTTGTGACTTAAGTTGTTATGTGCGCACACACCGCGAAATTCATATTGTTTTTTATGTGAATCATATATTTATGTTAAAATAATAAGTTCATTTGACTTAAGATTAAAAAAAATGAAATATGAAAGAGAAATTTTGTAAGGTGAGTTGAAAAAAAAGTTCCCATATGCAATAATTTCTTTACTCAATGAGCATTTCAACATTAATATAACAAGTGACTTAAGCAATGTTAAAGTTGATTAGGTATTATAATACTTTTACATGTGTGAGAGACATTTTAAAAATTTCTTTAAAATATAATGGGTAATTTTAATGTCATTTAAATATAATAAAATTATAAATATGATATTTGTACATAATTTCTTTCTTATTCAAATTTCCGATTAAGTTCTTGACAGAATTATCAAATTAACTACAAAAGATGTATATTTTTAATAATAAAATGGCACTATGACCACTAAAGTCATTTAAATACAGAACAAATAAGTCAACATATAAGTGATATACGAAAATGTCCCAAAACATTGACAAGGTGAGGAGAGTTTGACACTAAAACGTTCCTAGACACTAATAACTCGATGCGAAGTCATTATAAAGCAATTTGAAGTGGGGGCATTTAAATAAACGAAATTCAACCAATTTCTTCTTTAAATTAAAAGAGAAATACATTTTTGCAACTGTTTATATTTTTTTCTTGGCAAGAGAGTGCCTCAGTGGGCAACCCAGGGAAAATGTTTAGTGATTTTACGGCTGAACCAATTTTAACTTTTAGAGCTCATTCGATGCACAGTTTTTTTCATATATTTGGGTCTATTTGAAGATATTAAAGCCATCTCCAGCTGTAAGCTAATTAATTCCTAACACAGCGAATATTAGATCTCGTTTTACTGGAAATAAAATCTTAAACTAAAAATGTTGATTAAAATTATATAAAAGCCTATTAAAATGAAAAAAAATACGATAATATTCTAATTGACAATAATTGAACAAAATAGGTTAATTTTACGAACAATTTAACTTCAATTGTGTTAAAAAGTGAAAATAGCTATTTTAGCTAAATTACCACAAAGGCAATATATTATAAGGAAATGAATTCAAGTATATATATGATTATTAAAAGTTAATGCATGTGACAATTTTCGAATGATAAATTAGTAACTGTTTAGAGGTAAAGTTCTATTTTTAGTACCTACGCTTGTGGTTTCTTAAAAAACACACCTGATAAATGGAGAAACAAAAAAAAAATTCTTTTAATTATATTTAAATATGGCTATGCAGGAAATTCAATAGCAGCTACTAAAAGAAACCTACGCAAAACGGACTGAAATACTTTAATTTATTGTTTTATCTAAATGTCAAACGATTAATTTTATAAAAAGTAACAGAGTAATTTTATTTTTATTGAGGACATTGCAAAATTGACCAACCTTGCATAATATTTTAAAACAGCGTTTTAAAAAGGGTATGTTGTAAGTATTACAACAGCCAGCGTCTTTTATACCTTTTGATCTAAACTTACAAAATATAATTTTTCAAGAATTTATAATTTTTTGATTTTATGCCAAAAAGTAATTTTCTACGCCGTAAAAAACAGCCTCTGATCAATTATAGCTAATAAACTTTGAAAAAAATAGTATTTATAGCGTAAAAACACATGTCGCAAGACATTTTGCCCTAAGTTGTTACGAAATTCATAGGTCTAATTTAAAGAGGATGAGTGATAGTTGAGTGATTTAACAATATTCTCCACACATTCCCGAGTTTTCCATATTTTAAGGTAAGACAATACCACGTTAAAGCGTTAACAATAAGCTTATAAAAGAATTGTTTAGTAAACTTATGCTTGATAATCTTCCCTATCATCAGACTTATTTATTTGATAGAAAATATTTCTGATACAAATTTCTTTGCGGTTTTTAACACGATATGTATATGAAAAATCTACAATTAATTCATATATTTGGTCGAACAAATAGTCCGCGCATGCACTTATTGGCAATAACTGAATCATAGACATAATTAAATGCAAAATTATTTTAAAATAATTTTTTCCTCTCTTTAAAACAAAAAAAAAGTACAGTACAGTACAGTATACGTTTATTCAAGGTTAATGTGGCCCATCTTAATATTAAATTTTCATAAAATAATCAATTAGTCACACTAGTAGAATTTATTAAAAAAATTTATTATCCTTGGAATTTTTACCAACACTGCCTTAGTGACAGAAACCAGTTTTTTATAATTAATATTATTAATAAAGATCGTTTTATTAATATTTAAAAAGTTTTAAATTGGACGTTATATAAATGCATGTTATTACTCGTGACCTAATTAATATAAAATAATTTCCTCTCAACCGGATCAATTAACAGAAGAAAAGTATTTTTGATTTATTTAAAAGTCATTTTTATAAAATTATTTGGGTATACTTATGAATACAAGCGAATGATTTTCATTTTGCTTGCGGGTGTTATATTCTACAACTAAGACATATTTAACAACTTTTGTTGTATTAACAGATATCAATTTTAGAGAAGTAGAAACGACATTTACCCCTCAATAGATAAACTTCTATTATCGTATTTCATTGAAAGATAGTAAGACCCAGGACCTTACCGGTTCGATCCCCGGTAGATGTGTAATGTTTTCAATTCTTTCTATGTTTCAATAAATTTCGGTAATAGATGTTTAACTATTGTTAAAAATATCTAAGTAACATCTGACAGTTGCATACCAAATGCCAATAATTCGCTTGTATTCATAGTAATAATAACAATTGACAATACTGTTACCATGTTTAATGCAGACATAAAAAATAGTGACATTGGAATCATTGTACAAATAACCAATATCTGTAATTTATTAGCAATTGGATTGTCCTGGATTCGATCCCCGGCAGATGTGTAATGTTTCAATTCTTACTATTTCAATAATTTTTTTATATACTGTAAAAAAGACTGGAAAATATTTGTCTACCATAAGAATCTTGTGCATTTCAGATCCATGATGTTTAAACAATGAGAATTACGAGTAGGTTTAGTATAGTTACATTAAGAATAAGTTCTTATGGAGTATTTTACAAAATATGTAAATAAGCATCAGAGTCTTTAAGTAAAACAAAAACAGATATTTTTGTCTAGATTCCAATAATAATTTAAAAAAATTTTTAGGGTAAACTAAGTAAAATCACGTATAACATATTTTCGAACGTATTATTTAACATTATTCGTTAGATAAAAAAATTTCTAGTAACCAGATTTGAAAACATAATTTTATACTTTTAAAATTAAAACTGATAAATGTGGATATATTTCTACGTAATTACAGTTTTATCCAAAATATAATTTTATTTGATAGATTTATACAAAGCCGCTAAACATTATTGCTATTACTTATATTCAGTTGCATAAAACTACAAAATTTAATAAGTAATAATTTAATGAATTTTCGCTCTAAATATGTTTATTAAAATAAAACAATATAAAAAAAAATAAAAAATAAAAAATTAATTTGTTAATAATATTAGAACAAAAGTTGTTAGGTAACAACACTATAATTTTATAAAAAGACATTCTACAACTTTGTGTTACTTAGCTAGATTCAAGTATGGTGTTTAAGCAAGCAAACGCGATCAGATTGTACTTATGTTATTAAGAGTAGGAACTTAGTTATATAAAAAATATTTGAGAAAAGTTTACTTACTCATTAGATTGGAATTTATATAATAATATTTTATAAATATTTATTATAAAAAAAAATAAATAAGTATAATTTTAATAACTGTTTATCATTTAATTTCTATAAAATTCTACTTAGATGTAGTTCTTATTTTTTACGTTTTTAAATGTAGAGAAATATTGAAGTAATGTTTTCTATCCGAATATTTGGGCATGACTTTCGAAAAGTAATTACTGTATTTTGATGTTCTTTGAATCCAAATATAGCCCAAAAGCTCGTTGGCGATTTAAGTAACGCTGTCTTTATGTAATGCTGAATTTTTTTTAAGTCATTACTCATACTATGCAAAGTACAGAAAACAAATAAATTTCGATTTTTCTCAGCAATTTCCTAGATCAAAAATTTTTATATGTTATGCGTATTTTGACTACAAAGTAGTCATCTTTAGTACAAACTAGCTAATCGTAATAATTCTCAAAGGAGATCTCGTTGCTAATTTGATGATGGTGTTGGAGAAATTGATTAGGAATTAAACTTGTATATCATCAACTTTTTACATAAGAAACGGGGGAGAGTTGTGATGGGTCAAAAGAATAAGAGTTAGAAAATAGTATCAAATAAAAATTATAGAGCAAAAATTTCACATATAAAAATTTCTTTTGTATCTATTATTACAAATAATGGACCCAGTACGTTTTAGAAGTTTTAACACACAAACTTTTTTATTTATAAAGTAAAACGAAAAAGCACACAAAACATGGCTTTTGTGTAGTACTTTGCAATTTCGTTTATTAATTCATATTTTTATCACCAAAAATATATTCAATAAAAACTTTACAAAATTTAATTTTTTAGCCATTTATTGTTCAAGGTTCAGGTTAATGTATTATGAACAAAAATGTTAAATAAAAACTGTCTATTTTTGAAACATTTCATGGCCTGTTTTAGGGAGACATTTGCTTGCATATTTTATTATTAGAATAGTTTATCAACAGAGTGTGTTTATATACCATTTGGATTATTAATTTGATGTAAATTAGGTCGTATTCAAGTAGAATAAAATTTTTTTAAGAAAACAAGTTTTGGGCTGTTTAACATTATTTTTCACTCTATAAATCTGAGGTGAAAATTAAAAAATAAAATTTTCTTAAAATTGTAGGTACCTATTATGTTATTTCTTTGAAAATTTAGGTTAATTCTATTAAAAAAATAACATACAATTCTGGTTATTTTTTTTTTAATAATAATAGTTTAGAGTTACATTTATAATGATTACAATTAATGTTATAATATTACAAATTAATAATATATACTTATTTTTTGTAATTGTTCATAATTTTTAACAATTAATTAACATGTATTTAATAAAAAATAAAATAAAATGTTAAATATCTATAAAAAAATAAAAGAAAATAAAATAAAAAAATGTAACGGATTTAATTTTTAAATGATTACTTTTTTTTATGAAGTTATAAATAATAATAATTATTGTATTTTACAGGCCATAACAAAATGTTTTCAACAAAATTTAGGTGATTTTTAATTATTTTTTACTTAAAATTGTTGTATTGAGGTAAAGTAATATATTAAAGGAATCCATACAACTTTTTTCAGGTGTTCGAATTGTGTAAATTTAATTATGATATTTTGATATATTAAAGTAGTCCATATACATCTTATTTGAAAGAGCTTGAATTGGTTCTTTTCCACGTCGAATCGTCTTTGCCACGTAGGAGATAAAAACAGGTGAAAATGAATAGCGGAAATACGAGAATAGATAAAAATAAGATATTATCTTAATTTATCGTTCTATTTAATGTCATCTATGTGGTTTGATTTTCAAATAGAAAATAAAATATTTAAAACAGGAATAAATATTTGAAAATTGAAAACAAACATTTTAAAGATGAGAACGAGCAATAAATATCAACAAATAAATATTTATAAGGAAAGAAAAAATTTTCTAAAAGTGTACAATGATTGAAAGTAATAGTAATTGAAAAAGGATCCTGATAAGATTTTTGAGGAATGCTTTAAATCGAATTTATGTTTATTATTAATTTTTGACCGCTTTGCTGCATATTTCAACCTAATCAATTTCCTTTTGAACATTATTGTTTAAATAATTGATGCTTTTTCGTTTCTATGTTATCCGTTTAATGGCCATTTATTTAGTTATTTTTATTTACATTTCTAAACTGAAATTACACCAACCGGGATCTATTAGTACTTAAAGGGAGTTTTATTAACTTTATTTGAATTATTTAAAGAAAAAGGAAAGGAACCAGGCGACCTATTGGTCGAACAAGTAAACGTTAAGATAAAGAGCTTAAATTTTATGTCAAAAGTGACAAGAAATAAATGGAGTTCAACATTATGGACATTACTCGATCGATATTGTAGTAAAAAAATATTACATTAAGATTCTTATGACGAACTGTGTATAATAACGTATTTTATTGACCGAATGAAGTGATCTATCTATCTTTGCTCCGCGACAGCTTTTGAATAACTTTTATTTCCCCTTCGAGAAGATAAACTTTAAGACTATCAAGTCTAACATATAACCCCGTTTAATAAAAATATAGCTATTAAAAGATTTTATTTTAATTGATAAAATACAACTAATGATTTAAAATTTCGATGTGTAAGAATTTCTTCAACGTATGGTCTACTTTAATGTTGAAATAAAGTTGGTATTTTGTATATTTAACACGACATGGCTGGGCAATGCTTCTTGCTATATGTGATACGATGCGCTTGCTGCTACACTCTCAGTTGATGAGTTTTAAAACTTTTTTTTTCTTATTTTAATTTTATTTTTTGTAAACTTGTTTTATATCATCAACTCTAATATAACTATAATTTTAACTTTATAATACAATTTGAAAACGTATACAAACACACAACATACAAACAATCCATTACACATACATTCTTTTAAAAGAAATACGATTTTTATATTATTAAATAGTAGGACAAGTAACTGTTAATTCACCGACTAAAGTGTATATACATGCATACTTATGAAGCTACAGATAGATAGCTTAGTTTAATGCTATTGACTGTATTGAAGACGCGAATGGTTAAATATATATATATATTAAAAAAAAAAAAATAATAATATATACATTTTAAATCAATTAAAAAAATTTTGCAAAATAAAAAAATCTGTAAAGATGTAGTTTTGAACGACACTAAGTTGTAAGACAAATAGTAGAATCATCTCGATAACTTGCAATAAATATCCAAAGCTTTTTGAACATTTTAAGTTCGCGATTTTGCTATATAGAAAGTAACTTTACAAATAAAATTAGGTATATATATATATATATATATATATATATATATATATATATATATATATATATATATATATATATATATATATATATATATATATATATATATATATATATATATATATATATATATATAAATGTAAATTTAGTGTTCGTAGCCTCAAGTGTGGCAATTTATCGTTCGAGTAGTTGAAGTAGCGTAAAATTATAGTACTTAAAGCAGAATTATCGCATAAATCAGCTCCTAAATCATAGTAAACATACTTGGCCGAACGAAGTGAGGTCTACGATTTTGCATTTCGTTTGTCTGTTTATATATGTTTGTTCCGCTGTCACTTTTGAACGCCTTTTCGATTTTGACGAAAATTAGTAGACACATTGATCATACACTCAGAAAATTCACTATATAGATTTTTGAAAATTTGCATTTATTCTTCAGTAAAAATCACTTTTTTTTTTAAGAAAATTAACTTTTTTCTAAAAAATTAATTATAAATATTTTGGACGTTATGTTTCCAAAGTACGTTTTCTCACCACTCGCCTACTGTTCTATGTATTTATACACTATTTTTCGTTTTATTTAATATATATAAAATTTCGTTCACATTCCTATTAATTAGGTTGTATGGTATTCTAGTAGCCTGGAAAAATCTGGAAAAACTGAAACAGTCAGGGGTTTTCAATTTGTATAAATAGCCATGAAATTAAAAAACAAATAAAATATAATGAACAATATTGAACTAAGAACTGAATTTTTTATCCAATACGCAAAACGCTTTCATAATAGTACAACATTTTTGATGATTAATGACTTATTTATCCCTGATGAAATTTTCATGGGTTTATGAATTTTCTTGAATACTTAAACCAAAAAAATACTTATTGAACGAATGAACAAACGTTGTTTTTGAAATTTAAGGGTGAAAATATAAACATAGCTTTATTCATAAGTTGTGTCCAAAAAATTAAAACAATCGGTACTGTTTAACGATTAGGGACGTAAGTTTTAAGATATCAGTGAAAATCCTATCCATAAAGCATAACCGTGGAGGCGTTTCAAGCGATATCTTCCATTTGTAAAAAATCAAGAGTTAAAGTGATAGCTACAATAAAAATATCAATATAGCAAACATTCGAAACATTTTCATTAACACATGGATTGATTTGGGTGTAAGAATTAAAAAAGACAGCACTCTTATGTGGACATTAATAATTTTAATAAAAATAATTTGTTTAACATGGAAAAAATCAATGTTATTCAAACAAATTTTATTTTGATAAAAATTAGAAATTTGGACATACAATGTTAAAGGGTCAACTGATAGGTCAGTGTTGGCCTACTAAACTACCCAAATAAATATTTCATTTTAAAATTATTTAAATATTTAAGTAATAAGTAGTTTTAGTTAATTTATAATATCTTCTGTAATACCACCTTGGTTTACTCTTGTCTCAATGTCAAGTGATGTCTGACGGTCTTATATAAAAATACCTTACGATTATTATTTTTAAATATTTGTTTTACTTTTCGTTTTGATAATACTTAATGGAATTTTTGTTTGAATTTTTTTTTTTTAGAGTCATGAAACTAATCAAAAACACCATTAAATTTGTCTAACAAAGATTTAAATTTGAGTGGATCATTAAAAGATTATTGACACACAAAAATATCAAAATGATACTCATTTGTTTAACTGTGTGGTGGTTTAAGGTGTAAATGTAACCGGAATCAAACTTTAACCATCATACATGAAATAATTCAGGGTTAGCTACATCCGATAAAATGAGAATTTAGTGTTGTATGACTTAATTGACTAAGCTGTAGATTTTTATACTCGGCATAGATATCAGAGTAATAATTTTAAAGTTTATAACGCTACCTAATATTGACCCCAAATATAAAATTTTGGTATCGGTGTTCATTCACACCTAATTAGACCATTTCCGATTGTCCCATCCATCCGTCATCAAGAGAACTCAAAAACAAAACGAGATAACGAGCTGAAATTCTGATGACGTATCTTAAACTTAAAAAATCAGTAAAATGTTCGTGAATGAGCAAAATCGGTCCATTGGCCCCATTGGATCTTTGATTCAAGTTTTAACTATAGAAGATAGCAGAAAAGTTCAAATACAAAAAATGCTTATTTTTTTAAAACAAAAGAACTTTTGTTTGAAACATTTAGTCGTAAAATGTTTGATTTCTCCACAATTTTAGCTTTAGTTAATAAACACATAAACAATAACAGTACGTCTTATTATTATACATGTATACATATATAACTGTATAGACTGGCTGTTTATAGTAGTTTATGAATGCTAATTAAAGAGTTCAAACAATGAAATTCAATCATATATCGAGTATCTAAGCAATTATCTCTGTTAGTTATCTTCTCTTATTTTATATAGATTCAATTTTGTGAACTAAACGTGCAAAAATAATTAACCTTGTCACACTAGAGTCTGCTAACAGTAGTTTTTTTATTTAATATCTATTATACAACCATTAATATACCTTGTTGAAACAATAAATTAATATAAATTTCTAGGTGCTTCAAAATTCTACAACAACCAATATTCATATTAGAATATAAAATTAAAAGCTAAATTTTTTCTTACATTATTAAACAATAAAAGTTTTTAATATAATGTGACATAAAAACGATAATTGAGCACACTTTAGCAAATTGAATACGTAGAAAGTTACACCTCAAAAGAGTCAATAAAACGCTTATTGTCATTGATTACAATAAAACAAATATGTAAACTATTAAAGTAATTAAAATTCATAAAATTTAATGCAAAATTTTCTTTGATGATAATAAAGACAATATTTTTTTTAAACTTAATTTCATCAAAACTATCCGCTATCTTTTGTCATGTAAGTAAATTAAAAATTTCTAAATAATAATGAACGGATATAAAAGAATAATTTTGAAAATACAGTTAGTATTAAAAAAAACGTTTTTAGAATTTTTTATTGCATATTATAAAACATTGTTTTGATTTAATTTTCATATGGAAAATAAAATTAAAAAAAAAAATTATGTAGACTAAGAATGGAAATTATTCTTTATTTGTTAAAATAAAAACATTTTATAAAATAAACTAGATTAAAAATAGTTTGAGGACTCTACAACCCAAATTCTTCTTTATAAAATTTATGTGTAAAATACTGCAACTGTGCACCAATGTAGTTTTTCACTCTTTTTTATTAATATGTATTGAAAATTTTAACAATTTCAATTACCAAAATATTTATACTAAGAATTTGTTATCAATTTTTAGTTTCAATTTTATGCTTAAGTGATTCAATTTTGTTCATAAGTGATAGTTGCTAGAAAAGTTTCACTACCCATTGCAAAACAGATGAAATGCTATTTCGAAAATGTTAGGGTTAAAATTTCCTTATAAACGGAGTTTTAAAATGAAAAATTAAATCAATTTTTTAAAATTTTCTTAAAAGCAGTCATAAAACAATTTTTCTTTTGAAATTCGATAAAACTCCATATATGTATTTTACAATAGTATGCGTAATGTAAGAAAAAAACTGTAGGCAACTATCACTCCAATTTATAAGAAAATTTTGAACTTCATATTCATTTAAAAATTGCATGCATATTTTTAATATATTAAAATCGTGTCGTGTTTGAACAAAATAAAACAATCAATAATTTGTTTATTATTACGAATACGGTTTTTTTTTTTTTTGTGTTATCCTAAACAAAAAACGGTTGGACTAATTTTGCTGAAATTCAGTTTTCATTACAAGACAAATGAAAGTGTGATTCCATATCGATATCATTATTTTTTCCCAAGATATTCCTGTGGAAATATATCGAACGCACATACATACACACGTGCGCATACACACACACCAACATCGCTCTGAAAACGTTGGATTTGAGTTCTACTAGCCTTGAATTGAAGGGAAGTTAATAATTTAAATAATTTAATATCGTTATAACGACCAAAAAAGTTTGGAATTCCCGGATTTAGTACAAATATATATATATATATATATATATATATATATATATATATATATATATATATATATATATATATATATATATATATATATATATATATTCTGTGACCATCTGGAATAACGTACTTTGCAACTTATGAAATATTTTTTGATTGGAAGAATGGGATTACTAATTCTGGAAATTAACCCTAATATAAAGAAATAATTTTATAAGCAAACTTATAAAATGCACCCACTTTCCCCTAAACAAATCTAAGATTATAACATTGAAACTAAGACTATAAGATATTATAAGATACAAGAAAAATGTTGTTTTATAAAATGGAGATATTTTATTTTAATGGAATGTGAACAATTTTCACAAATACAAGAAGTTTTGCAATAATTAAAAGTATTTAAAATTATTTTTTAATATTCTTTAAATGTACACCCAGCAAGATAGATAAATATAGTTTTATTGGCAAACAAAATCGTAGACCTAATAGTAATAATGTGCATTCATTTTATGTGATATGAAATTTAATTAACTTGACAATGTTTAACAAAATTGTATTATTTTTATATTATAAATTTGTATGCGTTCTAAGCTCACCTTGGCAATGTGATCTAAAATTATTGTAACTTTATATCCATCATAATTATAACATTGATAATATGAAAGTCAAGTTATTTAACATTGTAGTTGTAGTTCTTTTTTAAAATTTCATATAACCTTACTTCTTTTATATGTTCAAGAGTGATTGAAACATAATGCTGAAGCACCCTCCAATATGTTAAAATCTTTCAATTTTCGCGCCCACATAACTGCATAAAAAATTACCCAAATGTTTTGAAATTTGGTATGCACAATATTGGCATGAAAACTGACAAGCTCTCTGTTTTCATATTAATATTGTGCATACCTAATTTCAAAACATTTGGATAAATAAGTTATTTGGGCACGAAAATTTAAAGAAATATAGTTCAAAATACGTTACAGATTATCTTTATTAATAGAGCCTGCAGAGGTCTCTATAAAAACACATATCCACTATAGGGGGATATTAACAAATAACTTAATCACACGGGCATAAATAATTTTTTTTAAATATTATCCAAATTTTATGAAATTTTATATGAACAATACTGACATAAAAACAGAGGGCTTATCGAAAAGCTTTTCAAAATTTAAGTCAACAACTTGTGAGAAGCACACTCCTTTATGTCAACAACAGCTGTGGATAATCGCTCATAAAATTGGTTTGAGTTTATTTGAAATAAATTCATATTTAAGAATTGAAATTAGGAACTACTTACAAATTACCAAATAAAATTACAAACTAACAATGTTATTTGTTTAAATACCGATATATGGTTGACTATCGGTTTGCAAATTATTTGTAGTTAATAACATATAAATCAAATCTAAAGTACTATTACGAAAAACAAAAAATTTGTTTGATGTTAAGAAATAAATATATTTTGAAAGATAGGTAATTGATCTATGGAACCCAATTGAATTGGCTCATTTACGTACTTAAACTCACAATTTGCTATGGAATACATCATCAAAATTTCAATTCGATATCTTTTTTCATTTTTATCGAACGTATGAGCAGAAAAGAGGCATATTTTCTAGCATTATAAATTATCAATTAGTAAGAAAGCATCAAGTGAGTCTTAGGTATTATTAATTATCTTAATATTAAAAAAAGAATAAAATAATGAAATAATTTATTAGGATGCAATTCGGCTTCTACAACGGTTAATGTAATGTCTAACACTCATGGATAAGGTAATTATTATATATCTTTCTTATAGAAGTTGTTGAAGTTTGTGTTCGCTATATCATATGCGAATAAAAAATTAAGAAAAATTTAAATATAAAATTAATTCTTTTAAATATTTTATTAAAACTATAATATTAAAGATTACTTAATTAAAAATTGTTTAATAGTACATAATACGATTTTATTTTAAAATGTAGAACAAATTATAATATGATCTCTTATAATGTTGGTAATTTTCTCATGTGCATACACATTAATAAAATCTAACATTAAATATTATGTTTATAAAAACTAAAAAATAATTAAGTTATAAAATTGTATTGTTTTTAAAATAAAGGTTTTTTAAATCAAACCTTATAAACTCAATTATTGTTATATTGTTCGACACAATAATTATTATTATTGAATAAAAATTATTATTCATTATTTTAATTTTTATGTATAAAGAAATTATTAGATAATCTTTGAAAAATTATATATTAATTTTCATTCATTGTTTTCCGTAAATTATTATGCATATACGCGATAACGTTTATAGAAATAAATTTGAAAATTATTTACACGTGTAAATTTTTCTACCACTTTATTGTTGATATTTAAGCGATGACAGAAATTGTTTTGTTCTAATTTCTATTTTTGGTTTTAAATGTATTTTAAAGTAAAATTTTCAATTGTTTTTGAAGTTTTAATCATTGATAATTGAGAAATGACAAAATTAGACGATGTTTCGTTTGTATCTATCTATGTCTTTTCTGCTGTTACTTTCGAACGTATAGAAAATTTCTAAAACCTCAAATAGAATATTATTTTTTTCTATGCAAATAAGTAAAATGTGTTTTTTTGTATCTAATGTGAAATAATCAGAAACAAATTGAAAAAGTCCATTTTTTAAACTCTTGTTTTGGAAATTTTTTTTTTTAATTTTGCTTTTGATGCAATCTATGAAAGTGCAGTTTTTTGCAATCGATGAGAAAACATTGGAAAACTGTTATTTTTTTGAGCACCTCTTTTTTTAGAAAACCCTTAAAGCTAGCAATAATCTGTGCAAGCTATGAAGACGGGATTTGCACTTGATGTGAAATGATCAGGACAAACAGGAAATGGTTTCTTTTAACCACTACCCCTTTTATGTAATCAAGGTAGATTAGTTTTTTGATTTATTTGCGAGCAAGATTTACTGCTGCGGCGAGCTACTAGTTAATAATTATTATAAATCCATAATTTGAATATACTTTCATAAGCAAAAATGTGATTCCCTTATCCTTTTAATACTGAAACTTGGGTTATTCGTGCTAAATGCTGATTTGTAGCTTTAAACTTTATCGTAACATAAATGGATTTTCAAGAATAAATTAATTTTTGTATCACAAATAGTGACATCAAGAATATTTAAAATATTTGCATCAACCAGACTTCAGCTAACACTCCTGAAATGTTAATCTCACTTTGTTGGACGATATACAATATACATATACCTATTGAATTAAATTATTTCTTTTACATAAATTCATGATTTTCATGTAAATCTAATTTTTGGAATTATTTAGATATATGAGACAAAAAGTATGTGAATACATAGTTCAAAATTATGAAATCATAACTAAAGATAAAAAATTAACACACAATTTTTTTCAGATCGTGATATAATATTTTAATGATTTTTTGATTGACGAACAAATTTAAGAAAAAAAAAACCCAAGGTTATATCTAATGCTTTACGAATTGGTTTTGATATTTTTATTGAAAACCATATTGTTCCATACAGAACCGTAGACAATATATATATGAATTCATTGTATTAATTGTTTAGCTGCAAGCAAAATATGTATTTCATATTTTTACAATACGTCATATTTCATGATTAAAATCTTTTTATTTTTGCTTTTTATTGATTCCAAGTTTGTTCTAATTTATTGATTTCAAATTTTTAAATTTACTTTTTTGGACTGCTCTTGGGATATTCGATCACAAATAATGATATGTATATTTTCATATTAAAATATAAGGATATGGTTATATATAAAATAAACGTATAATCTTATAGTAAGGTTGGCGTTGACGGTTTTTAAGCCGAATGATAAAACAAATTAATTCCAAATAAATTAAATTCCAAATCAAATCAAATATTCACCCAAAAATTAATTTAATCCAAAAATAATTCAAATAGTTGTGCATGCAGCAGATATGTCAGCCCTTCACCTTACTTTGTAGGTCGGAAAAATAATAATTATTATTAGTTGACAATTTTTAATTCCTTAAAATTTTTTTATAAGAAACGAAAAAAAATTTGTTAACTGTGTGATTTAGGTATCGCTTATATATACGTCTTGACTAATAAAATTCGATTTATCGTCACACTTCAATTCGATCCAGACTTCTCATTAAATATTTTAGCAACATAAGCCAAAGCCTCCAAAGGTGTTCATTTATGCTAAAGTTTGCTCAAACAGTTCTTCTACCAAAATGTGGCTATCCAATGCCAATTATTTTTATAGTCGACATACATAATGTTCATAGTTGTTCATAGAAACACCTAATTAGCCCATTGAGACTGTCCGTTCGTCCGTTCGTCATTACGATAACTCAAAAGCAAAACCAGATAGCGAGCTGAATATTTTGTGACGTATTCTAAGCATTAAAAGTGAGTTTAACTTCGTGAATGAGCAAAATCGGTACATTTGGTCCAATAGATATTTGACATAACCTATAAACTATAAAAAATTCAAAAACAAAGTATGTTTTTATTTTTTTGTAACCAAAAACTTTTATTTGAAACATTTTTTCGTAAAATATTTGAGTTATCCACAATTTTAGCTCAAATTTAGCTAATAAAAACATATAGATAATAATAACAACACATATTACTATTATACAAGTATATATAACTATATAGACGGGATATTTATAGTATTTTATGAATGCTTATTACAAATAGCCCAAACACTGAATTTCAATCGTATGTTGAGTATCCAATCAATGAACCCTGTTAGTTGTTATCTTCTCACTTGCTTTTAGTAAGTTATAATGGAAAAATTTTGGAAAAAAGAACAAAATTATTTTGTAATATGAAGGAAAATAAAAAAAAACATACTTAACTGTTTTGACTTCAAGTATTTTTTAATAAGAATATGTGCATTGAATCATATGATTAACTATTTGAAAGTAACTTAAGTAATGGTGGCTGGTTGTAAATGCCCTTCTAAGTAACATTACAGCAGGCAACAACAAAAAAACCAAACAATCATTTATCTCCAAAGAGTGTGTATCAAGCAGCATTCTTGCTCTTTGTTTATTGATGTATTATTATACTTTTTGAGGTCATACATATTTTTCAAACAATCAATACTATAAATATTTTTTGAAACAAAAAATTATTAATAAAAAGTTTTTTTTTTTGTATAAAATGTAATAATAATTTGTGAAGAGATTAACGGTAGTTTATACAAAAAATACATTTTTCACCCAAAAAAAAAAAAAATTTAATTTATTTTTTTTTTTTCACACGAGGTTTTGTCAAATTGTCGACTGTGGTTTTAATCATGTGGTGGTCAAATTACTGTTGTATATCGTAACAATGCTTTCTTAATTACATTTTTAAGAAAAGAGTGCTTCCAATAGATTTAGTTTTACAACCTCTATGTACTAGTGGAGATGAAAGAATAAAAGATTATCAGAAGTTATTATAATCGAATAATTATTTTGAAAAGTACATAAAATACCCTAATAATTTATATTAATAACATTTATTTCTGATAATGAAATCTGCTTGGATTAGAAGTCGGAAGAATCGTCTTTTCAACCTCACTGGCAGAATTCCCTCGCCCAGAATCTCGCATTCAAATCATCCACGCTAGACGAAATTGAAATATAAAAATTGAAAGACATTTGTGAAGGAGATAGAGAGGCTCCACAGGTATAGTGCAACAGCTAGAGAAAACGAACGTAGTTTTATTAATTAATTTTAATAGATTATGTTAAACTTCTAAGATTATTATAAACTTTTTTTATTATTTGTAGATTTGGTGCCTAATATGGTCTAACAAAACTTTGGAGTGCGTATCTTATAAGTTATAGTGCTTTTTATCTGTAATGCAAATGTTTAATTAACTTTAGATGAAAAAATTTCTAATAGCTATAATAATTGTCAACTTTATGAAAAGTGTTCGAATTTCTAAAATTTACCGGAATGTTAAATAATAATAATGAATTTTATACACATTTTACAAATTGCAAAATTATTTAAAAAATGAAAATAAAAATTTTTTTAATAACGCAATGAAAATATTCTCGAGTAAGTCTAGTAACATTATAATACCACTCCTTTAATTTATAAACAAAGTACACAACATCTATAAAATAAATAGAATAAAAAGAGATATATTCATATGCTAAGAATGTATAGATACTGTCATACCAAACTGGGTTGGCCACTTATTATATTAAATATGACGTTACATGAATATTTACAATATTTTAAAAGTTTTGCATGCCTGACACTCATATCAAAAGTTATAGTGTGTATGATGATTGAATTAATAAAGCATGTGGATTAGGAATTCAATTGAAATTGTTAGCGTGTGAAATTTTAATAAGCATAACTGCTTATTTATTCATTGATTCAATGAGTTTTTTACTATTAGTGTTTATCTGATTTTGTAGCAAAATAAAAAAAAATTTATCTAGAGAAATTTGCATGCTATATATAATACAAAATAAATTGTTAATGTTTTTTCAATTCAATTTCCTTATCACTTGAAATATGCTAAATAATTATACGTTAAAATTTGCATGCGTTAAGTTTTGATACAATGAACTTTTAGTTAAGAACAAATTGTTTTGCTTTTAAAATATTCATTAGGAGATGAATGGACAAAATAATACCAAAGTTTAATTTCACTTACATGACTTGGCCGTTTTGCATTATAAAAATTTAATTCGCAATTGTAGTTTATTTAGCAAATACAACTTGCCATTAGACCATTTATTTCAAGTTTATATTTACAGAGATATTTAAATGTATTGGTTTAAAAAATTGATTGTATTAATAATTGATTTCGTTAATGTTATATGGTATTTTCTAAAGACCTATCTATTTAAAATTTTATTCTCTTATTTATCTAAAATAAAATAATAATAAACTTTACACTTTACCTAATTTTCATTTTAAAATTTGTTAAAAATTACGAGTGCACTTTCGACTTTTGAAGTCGAAAGTGCATTTGTAATTTCAAAAAAAATTATAAAGTGAAAATTAGACACAGTTAAAAGTTTCCAGTATAATTTTATAAAAATTGATTTTCATAAAATAACTAATACATCTATTAATTTTCATATTTATCTGTCTTACATCCAAATACGAATATTACGGAACACCAACATATGATTACAGTCAGGCTAAGAAGACTTATGTATTTTCGACAAGATTGTAAGAAACATAATAGTCTTTAAACTGAAGTTGGCAGTTTCAAAGTCATAGTGAAATACATTTATTGAAATAAATAAATGAAAAATGTATATTTTAGATATGAAATGTGTGAAAATTTAGTGTAAGAAGATTGGAAATCTAAACTAACTTTAAACATTGCGTCTGGTTTAATATATGATGTGATGTATTGCTTAACTCTTTTGATTACAACTTTATATTTATAAAGATTGTTTAAGATACGAATTAATTTATGCTGAGTTTCAAAATTTTTGATTGGAATTTATTTAGAAAAATAAAGTATATAATAAACAGGTTTGCATTTATTTGTACACGATAAAGACCTTTATTATGACTTGAAATAATAAAATATCAAATAACCAAAAGTGTAAATTAATACACTCTGACTTAATAAGAATTTATTCGTATGGTTGAGTAATTTTTTTTACCTTGACACTGACTGAGAGGGTATTCTTACAGATATTCTCAACACAACATAAAAAAGAATACGTTCTGCAAGTATACCCATAATCTTTGACGTAATCAGTAAGTGCATTGATCGCATTGATAATATAATTATTTATTTGAATCGGCCTTATTGTGTGAATAAATCGGTGTTAACTGACTGACAATCGTCGGTATATCCGGTACGACTTCTATGGTAATACGGAAATTGAATAATACGTTAAAATTATTTTAATTTATTAATTCAAAAGAATATTATTAACTTTTAGGTCTTCTTGAAATGGTGACTTTCTTTTAAGAAACGTATGTGTTATAAAATGGTCTCTATAAATGAAATATAAGTAAACACTAAAAATATTGATTTTATTTGATCATTTTAAGCCATAATTAAGGTCAAAACTATAAATTTTAATTCTGTCATTTTTTTCTATTGGTTGAGTCAAGCCCAGCAATTATGGACGAGGGAAGGTGTGACCCTTTAAGATGTTTTTCGAAATTCATCAAAGAGTAAGTTTAATGAGCACAATTAAGCCCGTTCTATATAGTTGCTAGTTTATTATCGGATAGTCATATGCAACTGAATTTCAAGTCATTTATGCTTATAAATGTACTGATAAGTGGATTTGAATTTTCATTGGGAAGACTGATTGATATAAATTTTAAACCAAACATTCAATTAAGTCTTCAGATGGTTAAGATTTCTGAATAATTTTAAACTAACATAGCACAAAAGTCAAATTATAATTGGGCCAGTTAATATTGTAGGTTAATTTTGTTGTAAATAACCGAACTTCATCAATTCCAAAAACTTATACAATTTGAAATCAATTAGATAAGCTTAAAAAATATCTAAATATTTTTTAAGACAGGTAATAATTTTAAAGTAATATTTGAAACGAAGATCTAAAATTAAAAAATTAAAAGAAAAAAAATTCAATCAAGATGACTCAGTACATAATATTATAAGAACATAAAAAAGAACTTGTTTTTTAATATAGTTTGAGATAAAATAAAAAAAAAATAATTTCTATTCTATTTTTCTTAAAAGGCCAAGGTTTTCACTTCAATCATTAAATTACCATACTGATTTTTATGTATTTCCAATTTATGAAAACTTACTATACTTATATTTTTATACAGTGTGTTTCAGGTATTTAATGCAGCTACACAAAATCCGTATTTTAGACTATACAATAAATCAATCACAACACATTGTTATTTACTTATATCGTATTCGTGGGATTACTAAACTTACTAATTAATTAGAAGTCAGATCCTAGAGCCTGGAAAAGGAATTAATATAATGTCATCGTCTGGTGATATCCAAAATGAAGTACAGAGTGTTTAGATCAACAGGAATAGGGGAACAAGTAATGAAACTAATATAGAGTTTGAACTGTTATTTGAAACGAGTCACGTAGGCTTAATGATAAAAAATGGCATATAATTTGCGAATGCTCTGTATTTAACACCTCAAATTTTTTTTGTATCAGTCTTTTATGATGTGAGTCGTGAAAAGAGAGAATACCATGTTTTATAAATTAGGTTTTCGCTGAAATCAGTCGTTTTCTGGATACTTTTCAAATTTTTCCAGCTGAAATTACAGGTGTGCATCCTAAGATTGCAGAAAATAATCTATTTCTTTAAGAGGTTATGGCGATTATCAAAATAATGAAATAATTTGAAAAACAATGGTACGGTAAGTAAAGGAGAAAAAGATTGTTTCGTAAATAAAATAAAACAATAATTTTCATCAAAATAGAAAAAAATCCCATTAAAATGAGCGAACAAATAGTGTTAATTGTTTTATAACCAGAATATGGCTGAGTGTTATGGTTTGAATTATTTATAATTGTTCGCATTATAAAAATACACAAAATATTATGTCTTAATAAGCCAACTATGAGTTGCGATTATGACAGACAGTTTATGACACAACGTTTCAAAGTTTTGTTAAAGCAACAAACATATTTTATTCTTGAATTTTGTAACTCTTGTAATCTCTTGAACCCAAAAAAAAAAATATGTTGCTCATTCACGGATATAATGCCTATTTTCTAGTACATACTGTCAAAATTTCAGATATATTATTAAAAATAAATGGATAAGTTGATTCCATAAACTCCGAAATTTTGTTAGTTGCTACAATATATTCTATTATTATATTCTACCACCGTGGGTACAATCCAACTTCTAGATTCCGATGTGCTATTGTTGATTTCTGAAATTTTAAATCCTGAAGCATTTTGTATATTATTTCCTGGAAGTCTTCTTGAACCATTATTTTTGATTCTTATATATTTTCTTATTATTTCTAATCAACTCCGAACATTCTGATACATTCCAATTTGTATTGACCAAAAGAGTTACTCGAAAAGGAGTCACAAACAACTTAGACGTTTTGAACCATGTTAGTGTAAAAATAATGTTTATCTTTTGGAAACACATTTTTCAAAATTCTTCCCGTATGATTTAATATTATCAAAATTATATCGAAAATATTACTTTTCTCAGATGAATTCTTACCTTATTTTGTAAAAACTAGACGCTATGACAAAGAAGAAAAAATAGATATATCCCAAAAGAACTGTAAGTACACAATAAGATAGTTTTAACACAACAGCATAACGCCAATTACTTTAAAACGCACACAAAATAAGAAAATTATTCTTTTGCCCACAATCAAGAGAATTCGCAGTTATTATTTTAATATATTTATATAAACACACAAAAATCACAAATCCACAAACATATTTTCGCACACAATATACAACTACAATTTGAAACGGTGCGGTCGGTCGGTGGTCGATGTACTCTCGCGGTATAATTTCCACTCGCTGACAATGACTTAAAGTATCTAAGTAAAGTTCTTCACCACGTACTCAGGTGATCTAATGACTAGGTAAGTGAGTTGAGTGAGTGAGTGTTACTTTGTATGAGTTTGTAGTCCATCGACTATGTATATGTGGTATCTCTTCCAGTTTACTAAGTGGGGTATAGCAGCCATATTATTATAAAGTCGGAGAATGCAATACAGGTATAAGCAAGAAACCCACACTAGTAAACATTTGAAGAAAGGTATCATATAAAACATTCATATGTGTGAATATGTGTGTGGCTGTGTGTTGGCTCTAAAATTCATTTGAAAAAGTTAAGAAAATAGTTTTAAAACTACTTCATCGTTAATCCTGTGCTGGATATAAATCTGTGCTAGATATTCTGTTCAATATTAGATTATTCAATCATTTTTTTTTTTATATTGTAGCAAAATAATCAACTAGAGTATATTAAGAGGGGAACCGCAGCCGCGTCCCTTGTACGAAGACCTTTTGGTGCACTGACCTGACGACAAAGATGCCTTCTAATACAAGGTGACAATTATTTGGTTATTATGTTCTTGGTGATCAACCAACCGCCCTTTTTTTAAACTTAGTAAACTAGAAGAGATACTTAGCCTGAGTAGTAAAATGGGTGAATGCATTAGTTCTTTTACTAACTTGGTCACTAAGCAGTACGAAAATTACCTTTTGTTCATTCCAATATTTTTCCAATTAACAGCTGTAACATATGTAACGTAAAAAACGGAATGATAAAATAAAATATGGAATCGAATGGTTCATAAATGCATTTATATATCATCGCATCGTTAATGTACTTCTATGGGGATCAGGAATTTGAAGCTTGAACTATCCGGATATTATAGAGAAAACCCAATCAAAATATTTCTCATTTCTTCGGAAAGAACTTAAAGCAACAAGATTTATTGTGACAATGGCTAAAAGACCACTTTATGAAATTATGATAGGTACTAGTTATATAGCTGCTGGATACGAGTGCCAAGAGACGTCATCTAGACGTCACCCCAAGTAATATTTCGAAAAAAAGGTTCACTTCTAATTAAATTATGCCATTTTCATTTGAACCTAATGGAACTCAATGAACTTAAAATCCTAGAACTTAAATATTAGGAAACTCCCTGATCGGAATAGGGCACATACATTGCACACTAACCAACGACATTGCTAAAGAATTCGCATTATTATAGTACGAGTTATGGCAGTTTTAAGCTATATATTTAAGTCATATTTGTTTACTAGATTTCCCGCCCGAGCTTGCATAAAATCATTAAATATTAAACTGCTTCTGTTTAATAAACCTTGATTTTTAGATTTGCTCATTCCCAAATGATACATCAAATAAAGGTCCTATACAAAATTTGCATGGAATTATAATCCCAAGGTACAACAAAGTATAATTCTAGATAGTAATATTAGACCGTGAGAATTTTTAAGAAAAAGTTTAAATTCATAATCTGTTGAACTCAACAATTATACAAACAAATTAATATTATTGTAATACCTATGATGGTAATAAAACTTTATTTTCAAAAAATTTACAAATTTTTAACTATAGGGATTCTTCAACCACCTGTTTTTAAATAAAATGTATTTGCACTAAGCACCATAACAGGTGTTCTCACAATACATTACCTAAACTACTAATCTTTATATTTTCAGTTTTCAATTATATTTAATATTTTTATACATGTATACTTATAACTAGCTCCATCTCACTTTAATGTATTGAATACAAGAAAGTTACTCAGTCATCCGAAAAAAGTAAACAACATAGTTTTACTTATAAAAACGATATAAAAGATACTAGTTGAAAAATTCCACATGGCCTCTATATAAAGATAAAAAATACGTGTGATAACGTAATCATGCAGCTTTCGTACATAATTAATTCATAATAATTTTCTATTATATGAAAAATATTTTCTATTAAAGGAAATTATTCAAGCAATAATTTCGATTCATACGATTTACCATCGTGATTTGAACAAATATATATGAAGCCTGATATTTTGGAGATTACGTTTGTGGATAATTTACTAGGATAATGGTTAAATGAATGCTTTTAGTAGCTTCAAAAGCGCGTGGTTTTAGCAAAAAGTGATATTTTAAATGCCATTTTTTAGTATTTCAAAAACTGTGATAGATAATAACCAGAAATTTTATTCTCAGTCAAATTTCGTTGAACTATAAGCTAGATTTTCATTTAATTTTAAATCCGTTATATAAAACAAGATCCTACATTTGTTTTTTGAAAACTACCATTAATAAAAATAAATTAATACGGATTACATAAATTAAAAAGTAAGTTAAATCGAATATATTATTATAGATTTAAACGAATAATTATAGTTTATATATGAGGAAAATATATGATGAACAATTTTAAGTTTAAATTAGTTATGAAATGCATTTTTATTTTAACGAAATACATCACCACCTTAAGTATATTGGTGGAGTTTTTCATTGAGATATCTAAGGAAAAATATCTAGCTAAGCTTATCCTGTAGAATTCAAATTTGTGTATAAAAATTTTACAAAAATCGAGTTATATCACATACTAGGTTATATGACAGGTTAATAGTAAATAAAAACATTTATATAAACTTTTCAGAAAGTATAAAATTTTTTTTTTGTTAAAATAAATTTTTTCTCAATAAAACCTGAATGTGACAAGGAAAAGATCATAATTGTTAAACATTCGCATTTTAGAAAACTTGAAAATCTGACTTTTTTAGTGCTTTTAGTGGTAAAGATACCAAATTTAGCTATATAATAATAAGAAAACACGTGCAGAAAGCGAACTTAAGAAATCCAGTATTCTATTCTTGAACTGTGTGATTTTGAAAAGAACAAAAATTCTATAATATAAATTCTTCATTCTTACTGTGAGAATATTTCGAAACTAAACTATTGATGGTTATTGATGTTCTATCAAAGTGTTTTCAATTTATATTTACATAATAAACCATTTTCGTCTTCTAGAAAGTTTTCTTCTTTGAGTTTCTATTATGATACCATACTTAAATCTTATTTGCCCAGAAATAACAAGGCAATCATTATCCTTATGAAACAACACAGGTTAAACGAAATTTATACAATTACTCAAACGGATTGACATGTACCTACAGAATATAAAATTATCATGCACAACATAAGTAGTATACACATCCAAAAATAGCAAATAACAAAATTGCATTTAAGGTAAAATAAGAAAAACTGTTTTTCATTCGTCAAATCACCTCTGTGACGTGTACACCGAAGTAAAAATAAATATTTTTACTTCACTGTGAAACTTGACTGAAGTGTTTGGCTGGTTCGCTCGTAAGCGTTTGTCCGTTGTGTGTGTATGTGACGTGTATTTTGAATATATTTTTGAATGTCCGCATTTTAAAATATTCGTTTCTTCGCACATACAAACAAACTTTAAATATCATTGAAAAGAATGTCGTTTTATTTATTAAATTCATGAATCATAAAATTTGAATAAAAATACAAATTTATTGGGAATTTCGTACTCCGTATTCATTTTATAATCATCAATGACCTGGTTGAACCTAATTTGGTATGAATATTGTTTATGGCACAAGCCTAGAGTATCCATCACCGTGTTTTAAGGGTATTCAAATTACTAAATGTAGCAACATATCAGAATAAAATAAAATTTAATGCAAGTTCCGGCAGTCTTGTATTTATCCTGAGAAAAACTTATAAAGTGTCAGTTTTAGGAGTGATTTTGAGAGTCAAAAATCTTAAGACTTTGTAGGAATTTTATTGTAATGAATTCTTATTTGGAAAATAAAATTTATTGAACTGTAAAAAGTGTTCTAATGATTGGCAATCGCTTCGTTCTTAATATACTAAAGTGTTAAAAAATAAATAAATATGTTTACGCCCTTACAAATCGAATACAATGATTCAATTTTAGTAATTATAGATATTTAGTACTAAATATTTGGTATGAAAACTATTAAAATGGTACCAAATGTATTATACTTTTGCTTATATGGTTGAGGTATAGGTAATAATAATTTTAAAAAAGAAACCATTAGTGCTAATTAAAAACTCAATAATAACCGTCATTTTTTTACTTTTCGGCCCGATTTTTGTATTTGACCCCATTTGTGTATCCCGAGTTAAATATTTTACGTTTCAAGGTAAACACAAGGTTTTAGAGAGATACCTGTGTATGTACGATACGTAATTACGTAACTCAAAATAGAATGGCTTTGCAGCAAAATCGGTCAAGCCGTTTTTTGTTGACGATAAAAAAACAAAAAGTACAAAAATACGTAAGAATATTTAAGAATACACCCATTATAAGTACGGCCATATACGTAAGAATAAACAAATTATTTTGTTTTATGTTGGGAAGTTCGGCGTATAGACTTTGCGGGCCATATGTAGACCAGTTGCATATAAATTTTTACTTTTATATTTATTTAAGATTTATCTATGTATATTTAGAACGAAACAAAGTATTAGTGTTCAGTATATAACTGAAGCTACTCAAATAAATAACGGTTTATAATTTTAAACTACAAAAACAATCACTGCATATGAAAAAAAGGTTCATCCAAAATCCATCAACTAGTTTTTAAAGAAAGTGACATTTGATCTATTATACAAAAATACCGATTTGTAACAAAAATGAAAAAAAAAAAAGGTATTATACAATTGTAAATACAGGTAAAATTAGATAATTTTTTATGTCATATGTGTACAATTACAACTTTTGACGGAAAAAGTTGGCTCCAAAATCACAGACACGCTTAAAATAAAGATGATGGGTGAAGAACTTTATATGTAACTTTATCATTCACACACAGTATGAAAAAAGATTTTAAAATTCTTTTTAGTTAAATACATTTTATCATTGGGAACAAAATTATTATAGATAAAACTAATACAGGATACTTAAAAACATATCAAAAGATTGAATCAGTTAAGTATAAAATATTCAAGACCGGGATCAGAATCATAAGGAAAATTAACTTGCAGAAAGTCCGTAATGAATTCAGTTTTCAGTTTTATTGAAGACAAAATTATTTATCAAAAGGTTCTATTCAAGAGATAAATAAATAGTCCTCGAAAAAATAAATTCCCTAACTTTAGGCTCAATGATATGTTGCGTTTAACATTATCTTCACATTTCACTAACAATTTTAGTTTAAGATAGTATTTCAACTTATTGTCGTCAAAACTACGAGGTACTAAATATTTGTTGTTTTTCTAAAGTAATTTAGAAAATATTCTTCTTACAAATATTATTATTCCATTCAAAAGTTCTTCAAGGGAAAAAATAAAAAAAGGTATCATTTTTCAACGTTTCTCGCAATTCATGAAACAAATGTCAACGCATTTATCTCATGTTTAGGGTGGCCAATTTTCTGAAATTTTTAATAGTGAATTGCATATGCAATTAATGATTAAAAATAGTATGTTACTTTCATGTTAGTCCCTACTACCTTCAAAAATTAATTTTGTCATTTAGAATAATCCAAATAATCATTTTATGATGCAGAAGTAATATACGTAGAGCCGGCCGTGCAAAAATCTTATGGATAACAGGTATATCATTTATTTTTGTGATCTGCGTATTATTATTATAGACATGACATATAGGTCAATCCAGTGGCTCGATACCATTTGTCGATGTCTATTTTAAAAAAAAAATTTCTATCCATAGAAGAGGGAGACCCATGGTAGTGGGTAGCTACCTACTACCTATCTATCTATCTACTCACTATCACCGGTGATAGATTATTCCACTCGTCATCAAACGTTTCTGAATCATACAAGTTTCATACGGCTGATTTTCGGGTCATAAGCTCGTATGGTTACTTTAAACTTGATTTAACGTGATCAGAGTAACAATTTTGCGAACGCAAGTTTTATATTTTGCGTTCTTTTAAAATCCAAATGATTTTTAATAGTAACTTTGGTAGTAAGCAATATTTTGAAAATATTTGCCATTTGTGACTAATTTTTAGATAAAAATGCATAATTTTTAAATGATGTTATAACATTGCAAACAGCTCAAAGCGTGGCTTTCTTTATATAAATTATTATTTTAATTCATATATTATGGGTGAATAATTTAGTCAGAAATTTCTTTAAAAAATAATTGCTACGATACATGATTGTTTATTTTGATTTCAGTTAAAAAATCAACCAGCCTTGAATTATTTAAATTAACTTTTACCTATATATGATTTATTTTAATTGAATTTAATTCAATTTGAATTTATAGCATATGTATAGATAATAAGCTATGTACTTGACCACCCGGTACTTTTCTAATTAAATTTTAAGAAAATCTATGAACGATAATATAATCTTTGTTTCAGTATATATTATTTATTATTTTTATTATAAAGATAATGTTTAAAAAAACCTTAACAAATTTTTATATTATAGTTTCAAAGTACAGTTGCATCTCGAACATAATATTTTAAACATTCAGATGACTTTTCGACTCAGTTTGAGTCACTAAAAAACAGTAATTTTTATAATACAATATCAAATTCCTAAATTTGATTAGAGGGTTTTTAAAATCATAAAATACGTAAGTTAAGTCATGGTGATAAATATTGTTCTTCAGAATTAATTTTTTTAACTAAGTAAAACATTGATTTAAGAAGGATTATCCATAGCTGTTATTGACATAAATGATTGTGCTTCTAACATGATGTGGACTTAAATTACAAGTAATATACAGTGTATTTCTTTTTCAATATTCGTGCACAAATAACTCAAAAAATACTGATCCATATGTTGTGAAATGAAATGAAGGCTTTTTGAAGGGGATGATAAAAATTTAAATAAGATTTCATATCTAAAAATGTTTTTTCGAGAAAAGCAATTTGGCAAGCCGTGCGTTTTCATGTCAATATTTTGCATAATACCAAATTAAAAAACATTTGGATATGTATTTTTTAATTATTTTGTCGCGAAAATTGAAAGATTTTACATAATGGAGACAGCTTTAATATTATGTTTCAATCCCCCTTAAGCTGAATAAATTCCAAAATGCATCATACAAATAGTTTTACAATTTTAAAAAAGATTCAGATTCTGTAATTTTTTTGTCGAGTATACATTAAGGTTTTATTTTTCAATACACTCAACGGTACTCGTTCATTTCAATATTTTGACTTGAATATAGATTATGGAAAAACTGGGAGCATTAAAAATAAAAAAAAAATAAAACTTATTCGGATATTTTTTAAAAAATAGCGACAAAAACTGTCACAGTTTATTAGTCGTGTCTTACGAAATTTATATTTTGATATGCATAACCCTCAGATTTATTTCTTTAAGATAATCTTTGGATATCAAAATGTTAATTGAGTAGATTTGTTTTTATTCAATTTTTGTTTTTTTTTTACTTCCAGAAGTCTATAGCATCTGAAATTATGAGGCAATGTAAAGACCCGATGTTAATACATAAGCATGGTACTACCATGACTGAATTCGGAAATACACATCAAATGATAAAGTTAAATGGTTGAAGTTGCGGTTCGATTAATGTGATCAGCGGTTTTTTTTTTTTTATATAAAACAAAATTTTATTCAACTAAAAAACAAATTTTAATAATAAACCGAACCAAATCGAAAATTATTTTTAAGTTTAACGATTTTGTTTCACCGAAATCGAAAAAAGGCTACTAATTCATTAAATAAAGTAATTTTAATAAGTTACATTTCCTACGCATTGAATGTGTCGAAGTACAAGAAACTTTTTATTGGAATTTTTGTCTTTTCGAGTTTGAAAACATCAAGAGGGCCTGGTAGAGTTACTAAAGATTTAAAACTTCCAAAAGTACTCTCTAGACACTAACTTAAACAATGTTAAAATTCTGAATTCTCTAATTTTATTTTAAGGAGTTGTGGAAGAACACTAACCCTAAGAAATCAGTAATCTACACACAAATGTATGGTCTCTTTATCTCAATTTGGAGGGACTGTACAGGTACGCAAAGCATCGAAAAGCTTTAACTCCGTTATCACTAATAATAATAATTAAATTAAAAGACGAAAAATTTTTGTTATTTAAAATATGCTCTAAAAAGTAAGCCTTAAAATTTTTATTGGAAATTTTTTTCTGTAGCTCTTACTGGGGACTAGGGTAATTTTGAATGCTTTTTCGTGATGAAGTTTCTGGACTCTTTGCTGGGTTCATTCAATGTAAATTAGTAATTTCGAAAACTTTATTTTCTACAAGTCTCTGATATCCAGAGTTAGATATTATCTGGTAACAACCAACTATGTATTATCTTCTAATCTGGGTACATCTACATCTGGGATCAGTCGATCTTAAATGTTAATTTTCTTGATTAAGATAGGTACTGATATTATTCACAATATCTGTCTTTGCATGCTTACTTTAAAGATTTATTCCTTTTTTATTTCGCAAATAAATTCTCAATGAAATACAAATATAAAAAATAATAATTATTTTATAATGTAGGTATCTATATTATAAATCTTATAATATAAATTGAATGTTTAAAAAAATTCATTATTATTATGATTTTTTATTATTGAATGTAATTTGCTGATGTATTTGATGAATAAATAAATATAGCGGGGCTGAATGTTTAAATAAGTATATATATGTATAAACTAACTGAAGCCAAGCCCCGTTATTTCTGAATAAATAATAAATTAATATCTCTAAATATGTAGTCTGATATTACTTATTACTTAAAACTTGTAACATATTTTTATTCATATTCACATTTGTGTGTGTGAATCATTTTTATATTATTATAGACTAGTAACGATAGCATAAAGCTTAGCGATAGCAAATAGACGTGTAGTATTTTTTGCGATTTTCTACTTAAAATCCGGAATAATTATTAATGTCAACAAAATTGTAATCATTGATGTAAAAGTACATTATACATATTTTTACAAAATTTCATCAAAATCGATGTGAAAATATTTATTATTGAATATATTTATACAGCTATATATCAGGAACACTGGCCGATTAAGTAATTTAAAATAATACATCTATCACAGTAGGCTGACTTTAAGTTTTACACGATTAATCGTTCCAGTTTTCGGTTTTTCTTGAATTACGAATAATGTTAACTTATACCCCACGCATGTTGATATATAATTTCCTCAAAATCGGATGAACAGTTTAACAGATGACCGAGATTTCAACATTTGAGTAAAAAAAGGAAGAGCCATATCCTCGAAACGGTAATTGATACATGATATGTTTGTAAAATGGAACCATTTCGAAGATCTCCTCGATTGTTAACAAAAAAAATTATAAATATTCACCATATAAGTGTCTGAATGAGTTTCACAGCCCGTCATACCGTGGGACACGAAACAAAAGTTGCTCAGAAAGTTCCAAGATTTCGATGTCTACAGTTTTTCATTTTTAAAGTAATTACTATTTTTCATTCATTGGAACTATTTACAAAATTAAGATATGATTTCAGGCTAGTGAAGATGACCGGAAAAATGGTTGAAAATTTCAAGGTTGTTTTATGACTTTTTAATATGGTAAATGGAAAGCTTAAAAATAATGAGATTTTGTTTACTCATCTTATTTCTTAATTCTCCTTCAAGCCAGCCGCACATTTAGAATCATCCATATTTTTAACTGTATCTTTAAATTTGAATAATATGTTTGTTTCATTTATTGGACTATAATTTGTAATTAAATTATACGTCACAAGTTTTTACAGTAAATATGATCAAAGAATGTTCTTAGCATACCGTACCAAAATAATATAATTTTACATTTCAATTTTTACAATTTTTGAAATAATAGAACATACATTGTTTCCATTTATTGTAAGTTTTTAAATCAGCATGGTTGAAATTTCTAGGTAATAAAATTTACCACGTATCGTAAAATCTATCGAACACAAATTAATTCTCGAGTTACTTTCAGTCTGGTCAAAGCTTTACGGATGAACTTAATTTTTTTAAGTAAAACTTTTTATACCCGCTTGACTTGAGGAACCCGCTTGAACAGATGGAGCTAAAGAAGTTTTACTTCAGTCGTGAGGTCTAAAGCATACTTGAATTTTTTTCTAAAGTCTATCTTTTCGTAAGTCTTAAGTAGAAAAGATCGCTTAATGATGTTGAATTACCAATTGAAAATCTTTGAAATACCATTAAACAAATAAAACTAATCAAATTTAGAAAATTCGCTCTATTATAAGTTTTATTAAGTCGAAAAATAATTATTCAAATAGAATTGATACTTGACCAGTATTTAACAGTTCGAAGTAATCAGATGAAACGTCGGTTAGGGAAATCGACGATATTTTAATCGGAGTAGATGCAGTGAAATGAATAAAATCTCAAAAACTATTAAAGCTTGGGCATGCGCAAAGATTTTGAAAGCAATATTCTTTCTGGATTCTGTATTATTTTTATTTATTTCCATCTTTCAATAAAATAGTGTAATGGACGATTATCTAATTAGTTGCAAATATAAGTTTTTTAACTAGAATTCTTGGCTATAGTTATGCGTTTGTTATTGCTTCAATATGTTTCGAAAGTCTCTATTTTTATGCAATGTGAATGCTTACTTTCATTAAATCTGAATAATTGTATTTCGTCTTACTACTGCACAAAAATTTTGAACTCAGTTAAATTTATTTAGGTAACTTTAATAAAACTAGATAGTGTATTTGTGCCCCGCCTTATTCCTGATGGCTACAAAGACTTTGGTGGATCTAATAGCGCATTCGAAAGTTTCCAAACAAAATCTCCAAAGTAAAAATCAAATTTTTTTTGTGAAAAGCTCTACTATACGCCAGGATCAGAAATTAGTATCGTACATTTTAGCTGGAATTTTAAATTTGTAAACATGTACAGTTGGTTTTTTCATCATATTTTTCAATTTCGTTTAAAATAAAATATATAATAAAATTTTTATTGTAAAACACTTCCATATAACTTTCATGTGCACAATTATTCTGTATTTTTTTTTTTTTTTTAATATTCCGTTAATTTTGTACTAAAATTTCCATGAGTTGAATTTTAAATAATATTGTTGAAATTTTTTATGGATTTATAGTATAAAAAAATATCATAAAAAATACTGTGAAAATAATTAAATAAAGAAAAAGTTTGTGTGTTTATTAGTGGTAAAATAATATAAATAAAATAAATAAATAACTACAATAAAAAACAAATTCAACAATTTTCTGTTATTACTATACTTTTATTGTCAAAAAGGTGAAATCAAATGACTTTGATTTGAAAACTTATTATTTTATGATAAAAAAAGTACAAAAACAATTATCTAATTACTTCCATAGTTAAGATATAGTATGTATAATATATATATAAAAATTAATCTTAATTAACTACCATAGATAGAATAATTAAAGTTTCTTTAATAATATTCAAAATCAAGATAAATGTATAATAAAATGCTTAATAGGGAGGATACACAATTTTTTATCACTTCAATTGAATCATCCTTACTTCACGAACATAAATTTGAAGTTATTTTTAGAAAAATCTTAAAAAATTGACAAAATATAAACGTTGTCTTAAGTTTCAATTTTGTTATTTTCAAAAATTATGTTTTTTATTAGGTCTCTTACTTCATTTTTGAAAAAAATTACAATTTTAAAATTAATTCTATTTGCAATGGGCATTATCAATAATCCGTTTAATTTTTAACGTCATTTTATTAGCAAAAACTGTGATTAATTTTAATCTAGCCAAATTTTATTTCCAAGAAAAATGAAGAAAAACTTTTCCTTAATAAAAAATTAATAAAAGTAAATTCTTAAAATAATTTAAAAAAAAAAAAAAACCACATCACAGCGTTCATTGTTTAAATATCCGACATATGTTTAAGTAACAATGTGAAATATTTTTTAATCATACACTAATTACCTTGATCATAGAGTTACCTTGATCATAGAGCTATAAGAGTTTGTTATCTTATAACAGTATGTATTGTTTTATTTTTTATAAGGACATAATGACAAAATTGATTGATTGAAAAAAAGGAAATGTATTTTATTTACTAGCATATTTTGGTATGTATGTATAAAAATTTTCTATGAATGTAATATTTAAAATAGGAATATTTTAAAATGGTAAATTAATTAAATTTGAGCTAAAATTGTAACAAAACTAAACATTTTATTTGGGTGCCAATTAATCAATTTAGCTCCCTAACGAATTTTCTAGGTCTAAAAAACGCACACTTTTTAGGTGTAAAAAATTGCAGTGATTTTAGAGTTATCTTGATAACGCACAGATAGACATCCAAAAATTGACTAAATAAATGATTCTATGAACACCCATACCATAATTTTTTTAGTGCCCTTAGAGTAAATTTAAAATACTTGATTTACGTGTTGTAGAGTTTTTAGCTGAAATTTGTATACGTAATATGTCAGAGTATAATAATTTTAGTATAAAGTTTATAACGCGAGAAAATTTTGACCGCTCACACAAAATTTTGGCATAGGTGTTCGTATAATCATCTAATTATTCAAATTTCGCATGTCCGTTTATCTGTCTGTCCGTGAACAAGATAACACAAAAACGAATAGATGACGAGTTGAAATTTTGGTGGCGTAAAAAGTAAAATCAAGTTTCTGAATGAGCAAACTGAATCCAAAGCATCCATGATACAACTTTTTGACAAAAATTGTTTTTTTTTCGTAAAATTTTTAGATTTGCGTGTACTTTAAGCATAAAAAGTAAGATCAAGTTCGTAAATGAGCAAACTGGATCCAATGAATTCATGATGCAATTTTTGGATCATTAAAGATAGATGAGAAATTCGAGGACAAAAAAAGTTTGTATTTTCAAAGCAAACAACTTTTGTTTGAAACATTTTTTCATAAAATGTTTAGACTCGCCACAATTTCAGTTCAAATTCAGATAATAAGCATGTACATAATTACAATATATATTATTATTATATCATGTATTTTATGAATGCTTATTATTAAAAATAGTTCAAACATTGATACTGAACCATAAGTCGAGTATCTAAACAATTAACTATGATACTTGTTATCTTCAGTTTTTTGTTTATATTCTAGAAAAAAACGATAATTAGATGAGATGTATATATAATAAAAACACTAATAAATTCAGCAAAATTAATCAAAAATAAAAGTTTCTACTTGAAAATAAAAACAAAAAAAATGTTATTACTAAGATTTTGTAATAATATTTTTTTTTTGTAATATTAAAAAATAATTATTCACGCTTGATTTCATTTCTTGTTTAAACTTATTTATAGTTAATTATATATTTTAGGATTCAATATCGTATTACTCGATTTATTAAAGAAATAAGAATTTGGAAATATGAACATCAGTCGGCTCCAAAATGGGGTACGTGTAGTTGTTAACCTGGCGAGATCCTTAAAAATAACATATTAGAACAATTTATTCACTTATAGTAATTAAAAAAATTCCCCCTTCTTTGAGTATTTTGTTTTGTAGTGAGCAAAAACAAAAGTCTCAAGGACTTTTATACAATTTCTGGGTATTTAAATGCGATAGATGCGATTTCCTAAGATATCTCACAAATTACACATACTTATGTATTTCTACTAATAATTTCCTTTTGATAATTATGATTCGAAGCTCGCAATAATATTGGTAGCAAAAAGTAGATCCGTGGATACAGTTTTCGAATGGTAATTGGTTACAAAGGAATCATTTGAAGAAATATTTATTAAATTTCTTTTTACTTTTCGGTCCATTTTTTTTCTTAAGTCGGGTCTATTTTTTTCAAAAGTTTTGAATTATTCCTTTTTAGTGTTATTTACAACCAATAAATTTATAATATAATATACTTTTTTAAATTTATAATATAATATATTTTATACAACGGCAGAAAAATTATCTACTTTTTTGTAGTCGGTTCTATTTGTCATTTTCGAAAATTTTTGTTGTTCATAAGGCGATATGATAGTTTTAATTTATTTTATTAATAAAAATGAAATTGATAAAAGCATATTTGCCATTGAAGCCAATTTGTTAGTGTATCTTCTAAAAATTTGTTTTTTTACACACCTCTTTGATATTAAGTATAAAAATTAATGTGTGACCATGTCGAACATTATATTTTTCCAGCATAAAGGCAATCGTCAAACTGCTTTATAAAAGTTACGCGTTTACCTTCTGCAAAAAGCAATATATTTAGATATTATATAATCTAGGCACACTATTATCTGGAAAATATTTTATATTTTGAAAACTATTCAACTGATTTTGAAAATAGATAATCTAATAAAATAAATAATAATAAAAAGAAAACCATCAAATTTTTATTAAGAAAATTTACTCATTAACTAGCACTACTGTCGTGATATCACGCTGACAGAGCAATGTGAAAAAATAACATTTATAATATCATGTAAGTACCAGAGAATTAGGTGCTTTTATTTTGTGCATTCAATTTATCAGTTTAATCAAATATACAATATAAATTATGACACTGATTCCACTAACATTAATCACTCGTGTGAAGCTGTAGCAGTGACAATTAACAGAAAAAATTATTAAAAATTAAACTTAATAAGCTCAAAATTAGGCGCTTTTTAGGTGCTGCAAAATTAAATTAGGTGCTCAAATTTTAAATTAAGAAAATTGAACCATTAAGAGCCACTGCTACCGTGATATCACACTAATTAAAACTACAATAATATATGAAATACGAAATAAAAACTATAATATCATAATGTAAGTAATAAAATTAGTGCTTTTTATGTGCTTTTATGGAGTGCTTTCATTACATCAATTTAATCAAAATTACCTAAAAATTTCGTGCAACATACTAGCTTGCTTGATTCATGTTGGACAGGTTTTTTTGGCAACTCTGATTAAATTGATTTATTGAAGACACACCATAAATGCAACTAAAAAGCAAATTCAGGTACTTACATTATATTATTAATTTATTTTTTCAATTGCTCTAACAGCGTGATAGCACAGTAGTGCCTCTTAACGACTCAATTTTCATACTTAAAATTTTGATCACCTAAATAGCACCGAAAAAGTACATAATTTTGAGTATATGTAAATTCAATTTGGAATACTTCACTCGGCTAGCTTGGCTAGTATCAGATATATGAAATCTTTGTCGAGACTCACATTTTTATATTTATAGTGTGAATGGAAAGTTTTACTTTTGGGTATTTCTGAGGATATAGTTTGAAATATAAATTATTTTAATATTTGAGCAAAAAATTTACTGAATCCAATTTATAAATAGAAATTGTATTACCTACGTCTTGATCGATTATTTTTGCTCTTGTTACGAAATATATTTTTTTTTTATAGTCAAAAAATGATTGTCATTTCAAATAAAGATTTTGATAATTTACAAAAAAAAAAATCCGAATAGAAGAAATTTATTATTCAAAAATTATAAATAGATCTTTTACTTTTTTTGTCTGTATTATTTTCAAATAAAATTGAAATGCTTTCTAATTAAAAACACAATTGAAAGTACATATTACAGTAGTTGTTATAAATATTTTATTTTCCTTATTTATGTGATACCGATCTTTCAGGGTCACTACTTCAACATCTAATTATTTTGTAAAATATTTTTATACAAAATAATAAAATTCAACAAAAATTATTTCAGTAAATGTTTAACCGACTAGACTTTAAAACAAGAATTTAATTATTTATTTTTTGAATATTTTATCTAAAGATGAGTGTTTTAAAAATGGTCACTTTTATTCTGCTTCTTCGTTCTTTACGGTTAAAAATTTAGATTTTTTTGCAAACAGGAAAATCAACTTACGATATTTACTTGTGAAACAGTAAAAAATATTGGACAGCAGTAAAATGATAATAACGGTTTGAAATTTTCGAATTAGTGAAGTTTTACTCAAATAGAAGGTTTATTAGAATAATTAGAATAGTTTTATTAGAATCAAATTTCAGAAGAACTACCATGGGTTTCATTTTACTACTAAGATAGGACCCGGGGAAATGGCCGTACGGAAGAGATAGTCATTCCAATTATTTTCGGAACCAATAGGTAGATTGTAATATTTTATGCTTAGTTCACTACGTTCGACGTTGGCTACTAGCAGCACGTGTAAAGTGACATTGAAATTATATCAAAATGTAAGTAACACTGGTTTATGGAATTTTCAAAGGAAACTTTTTTTTATGTGTACACAACTAGTTTCGCGATGATAAAATTTGAATAGAAATTCGTATTTTTTTGTTTTTTCCTGATTAGTATTGTTGGTGTGTTGCATTCCAACCTCAAAAAATTGATGACAATTACAAATCAGTCATTTTTATATCGATGTGGTCATCTCTCCCGTTTGATGAAGGATGACCACATAGATGGCCACAATAGAGCATGCATTTCTAAGCAGCCTGATAGAAATGATACTTAATCCATTATAGCAGTATGTCAAAGCTCAGTTACAGTTTCATTTTAATCTGAGACAACTGCTGTTATTGATCTAGTGTCTTATGCAGTCAAAGCATATTTTAGGTATTACTTTAACTTCTCATACAAACATAGCGAAAGAACAGCAAAGAAAATCCAAAAAAAGATAAATTAACAACTAAAAAAGACAAATAAGAAAGAAAATAGAAAATAAGAGTGGTAAAACTAACATGGTCATCTTCCCCTGATACCTCAGGAGAGATGCCTGTTGGGAGATTTTTTTATAATTGTTTTTATTTTAGACTTTGATGATAATTTTGTATTATTTTATAGTTAAATGTTAAAAGATTAGTTTACAATAAATATTTTGGAAAAAACACCACAAGTTTGATTTTTATAGCGACTTTTAAAAACTACGTCCGTGGTCATCTTCCCCGGGCTTACCTTAAATAGATAAACTACTTTACATTTTAGAAAAGGGATGAGTATTATTTAATTTAATAAAACTATAAATACACATTATAATAACCAAAAAAATTAACCTGCATTTAACGTAAAAATTTGTTATACGCTTTATATTTACTAGCCTTCTCGGATATGATTTTTTGTTCTCAATTTTGAATTTCCATGTTATAACAGTACCTGTCATTGAAATTCCACTCATGTACCTTGATCATCGTCAAAATGGATTAGGAATAAACCTCCATTAGCGAAAAGACATAGCGATGATTTGAACAATTATCAAGACTGTATTTATGTTTAAATATTAAAAATTATTGTTTTATTAAGTGAATTTCATATTCCCTAACTGCTGAACAAAAAATTTAAGATTATTATAATAATATTAATTGAAATATTTATAATTAAAACAGATAATTCACTAAGCTGTGTGCCATTAATGATATACTACATTGAAAACCGTCAAAAAATAATTAATTTTATAATTTATCGTATTTAATACTTTTCTTCTGTCACTGACTTTTGGAGCAATCTGTAGAAATACGGATTTGAAATTTTGAAAAATTGATATTCACCAAAATGCGTATGAACAAAAAATTTACAGAATGAAATAATATGAAACTGTGAAAAAGCCAATTAAAATATTTTTAATTGTTTTTAAGCCCAGTTTACTATTAGTCATTGAAGCAATTAATTTGGACAGAAAATTTTTTTGCGACATATACAATCAATTACGTATTTTACAAATATTTATTCATATATGTCCCTCTATTAATTAAGTCACGAACCATACGTGGACCAAACGGTTTCTTTAGGTCGACGGCCTGACTTCAATAATAATTAAACTACATATACATATATATGCAATAGGTACAGAATGTTTCAAATTAAACTTAAAATTGGGACAAAACAGTGGAAACTTCGATTTCTTAAGGTATGTATTTATTTACTTTTTTGGCGATTCATGGAAAAACGCACATATAAGGTCAAAAGTGATTTCGCCTGCATGTACAATGTTTTTTGAGCTATTTAAGTAGATTTTCTGCGTTTAACTTTGCACTGATATGAAATTAATAATTTGTGTCCTCAAGAGCTCGTCTTTTTGACAGGTTTTCTCTTACAATTGTCAAACATTTCAACACTCTTTTGACATATAATCTCATATTTATACTACTTCACTTACTGCTTTTTTCTAAGACAAATCGATAATTAGTTTAAAATGAACAAATTTTAAAATGAACAAAAAAAATTAAAAACAATACGTAAAAATGAAGGTACTGGTATATAATATTCAAAAATTCAGCACCGCATTCTATCAATGGATCCGGAAGTTGTCGGGTATAAAAATTTCTAGAGTTCAAAAGTGTTAGTTTAGTGTATTTTGGTAAAATAAACAATTTCTTTGTGAAACAAAACATAAATAAATTGCAGTATTTAAGAAAATTAAAAAATATTTAGTAGAAGCGTGTAAACCATATTTGAATACGGAATATTTTGAATGTTTTTTTTTATATATAGAAGAAAATGGAGAAGTTTTCGAAAAAAAAGTGTGCCATTGAATAAGAAAGAGTTATTAAAATGACCCTATACCTTATAATCCATCGAAAACGGGGAAAGGGGTTGTAAATAAACTTTTGAAAAAATCATCAGAAAACCCTTGGATCATCAATACTCAACACAATGAGAATGCGGTATGCGATTTTTCCATACTCGAATTCCTCCAGATTCTGCTCTAATAATTAAATATTTTTATTAAAACATACTGTAGTTATTATTATTATTATTTTTAATAACTAGTTAAAATTCCAGATAGTACTTTGAAATGAATTGAAAAATTCTCTGTTAAATTTTAACTGTTTAACGAAATATTCATCGTAAAAATTCACAAATAAAATGTTAAAAAAATATTATCAAAACTTTTTTTTTTTTCAAATAACTAAAAACTATATTAGCATAACTAAGAGTATATAAGAGTCGTATTTTAAAGATTCTAAAAAGATCGAGATGTAAAGAGTCAAAAGAAAAGAATTGAGTGGAGTAGATAAAACAGTTCATATGTGAGAACACTTCCAAACCTTCAACGTGAAGCTCCAACTTTTCAATTTATACACTGGCTAGTCATGAATAGTTACCAAAAATATATAATTTTATTGAAATAATCAAAATTTTGGCACACGTTAAAAAAAACTGTAATACGTTCTTACTTTGAAATAATCATTCTGAAAAAAGTGAACACAAATCTGTTTGCAAAGAGGTAATTTAGGCTCATTGTTTATATTTCATTCTTCTTGTACCTCTAAATAAATTACCAAATATAATTTTCTACTCTCTCTCTTCGATGCAATTCAATAGCTAATAGTTCAATATTTGGATGTCGTCATCATATTAACGTAAAATAATGAATTGCATAATTGTATTAAAATAACATTAGTAAATTTAATAAATTTTTGTCATTTTTGAGCATCATTAGTTCCAAATGTAAAAAATAAATAATAATGGTATAATAGTTCCAAATGTAAAAAATAAAATATAAATGGTATGCGCATTTTGAGTTTCATAATTAAGATTCGTTTTAATAAATTCTCATTATCTTTTTCTTCGTAATGCTTACGACAAATTTTAAAAAAATTGCTAAATTCCCTTGGGTTATTTTATCTGTGTTAGAGAATTGCAAGAATTTCAGAAGAGCATTAAAATAATTTTTTATTTATTTTATTGCCAATTTGGTGGTAACAAAACTGGTAATAAATAAACCTAAAATTTTTATTTTTTAAATTATCTTTATTCACAAACTACATTAACAATATTGCATTCTTTTTTAATATATTTTAAATTAACAAAAGGTCGTATATTCGATCCTAAACGGGCGTATAAAATTTTATGTTTGTTTAAACGTATTGCTTGAAATTTATCAAAATAAGGTTCTTGTATAACACGTTCTCCGTCTGATGATGTTGCAGAAATATCCAATGGTATTCTACGTCCATTCATAAATCCAACTTGGTTACAAATATTCTCTACTTCGATTTGAGTAATATTTGCTTTTGGGAAACATTTGACATGCCATAAACCTGATGATCGAATATAAACTTCACCGCTGGCTAGTCTATTAAAAAAAAATTCAGCAAAAAAAAAAAAAAACATAAATCATTATATATTTGGTCCTATATTAAGGCAAGAGACTTTATATAGAGATAGATACGGTGTTACAAGAATATTTGCTAAGCTCATTTTTCCTATTATCTTATTTTTCTAATTGCTACCAATGTCTTTTAAAAACAATTTTAACATTAAAATTTTCGAATAAAAATTATATATCAACTTTTAAAGTGTCGATTGAATACTTGACGGAAAAGAGAGTCAAATTGTTGCAAAGGCATCTTTAATCTCACTTTTTATTTTGTTATATTTTTAAATTTTGAATTTAGTTACATTTCAATACAATGATTATATATAGGAGGTGACACTTCATTACAAAATTATGAGAAGAACTTGTTTTATGTAGAGGGCAGCATTTATTGGTAGATTTAGCAAAGCTTCACACCATATAATAAAAATAAAATCTTCATACTAACGGATCTTGTTGTTTGTTATGTTTCAATGCGAGACAATATTTTTCGTCTTCCCCATTTGTACAGTCACGTTCCCCATCGCAAACAAATTCATGCAGAATACATTTAGAATCATCACACCTAAATGATTTTGGTGAACACAAACAATTTTTTTCATCTGATTTATCTAAACAATTGCGTATTCCATCACAAATAAAGTGTGGTGACGTTTGATTTAAATAATCACTACATGCACATGTTTCAGTTTCATCGCTACGATCCACACAATCAAAATTACCATCGCAAAATTTAGATTTATCTATACATTGTCCATTTTTACATTTGAATTCATTTGGAGTACAATCTACAACAATTGTATTGTAGTTAATAAATTATAAAAAATCTTAGGACTCCGCCCTATAGCTCCCTTTGTAGGATTTCCAATTATCTTTGTGGAAATCGTTTGGTCAGAATGTTTTATTATTTTTAGATTTTTAGTTATTTGCAATTAAAAAAATAACCTAAGCGCGGCGCCTTGCAGATTTTTCTTGTTTTGTTTGTGGAAATCGTTTAACGATCGTTTGGCAAGTTACTATATTTCATTGTATAGTCATTTTTAATATTTTAACTTTTCCGTTACTTTAAAATTTTGATGGTGAATCATAGAAAATAACAAATATAATAATTTATCTGCGCCACAATCAAAGAATTGAAAAATTTTCTTTGGCATTTTTGTATGTCCGGATTATCATCAATATTCCCTTTGCATGTAGTTCTAGTATTCCAAAGGCCTCGCGTAGAGAGAGTTGGATTAAAAAATATGTTATATATTTTGCCACAATTATTGTGTCTTAAGTAAGTGTATGTTTTTGATAGAGACGTCTACAGACTTTATTAATAAAGACAATCTGTATTGTAATATATATTGTATTTTTTACAATTTTCGCGCATAAACAACTAAAAAAATAATTATCCAAATGTTATGAAATTTGGAATACACAATCATGGCATAAAAACGGAGGGTTTATTGAAGAATTTTTCAGAAGGAGAATTACAAAGTCAAAATCAAATAGTTTAATTTATTATTTAAAAATGTTTTTTCGCAAAAAACTTTTCGATAAATTTCAGATTATGAATACCAAATTTCATAACGTTTGAATAATTATTCTTTGAGTTATTTATGCTCGAAAATTAAAAAAAGGCATGTAAATTACATTACAGATTGTCCTTATTAACAAAGCCTGCAGGCGACCCTTTCAAAAACCCATATCCAATTAATGGGGATTGTAACATATAACTAAAGCATACTTCTTTATGTTATATCTTTTATTTTTCGGCCATAAAACAAAATAAATTATCCAAATGTTATAAAGTTTAGTATGCACAATAATGACATGAAAATAGAGCACTTATTGAAGAGAATTTCTCTGACTTTTATTTTATAAAGTTTTTTACGAGAAATACTCTTTAAAATTCTACCTTTTAAATGCGTGTTATTTCATATGCATTTTGGTGTAAATACGAAATTGCATGTAAAAAAGTAAATTTAGTTACTAAAGAAACAGAGTAATGAAAAGTCTATAAGTGGTAGAAATAAAGATTTAAAAACTGCGGATTGATAGAAACTATAAAAGACCATAAAGTTTGTACATAGGAAGTCGAGAAAATTTAACACAAAGAGTTTTGGCGTGGGGCATTTTTTTAATCAAAAATAAGTAAAACATTTAAATGACTTACAGATAAAACATAGTGACCAACCATAGCCTAACCATGACCAACTGATTTCTTCAAAGAAAATCGGATAAAGGGGGGCTAATAAGATGGAGGCAATTATTAGGGATAGTTACGACTTTTACCACAATTTTGTTTTTCACACAATAGATGGCGTGATTCACAACGTTCACTTGTTTCATCAAATCCACCACGACAGTTTGTTGTACTATCACATATTTTATTAGTTTCAACACATTCACCTAGAGGACAACGTAAACCTGAGCATGATGGCGCATCGATAATACTTAATTTTGTCCCTATAACAAAAAATTTTATTTAATATTCATTTTCAGCCAAATTAATTTTGGTTGGAAAAAAGTTCCATCTACAAGCAATTTTAAAACTTGTTCAATTGGATGTTTGCTTCAAATTCTGGTTTAAATTTAAAAATCTTACGTAATTGTTGTAATATCAAATTCATGGACGCAATAATGCTTGTTAAACTTTTTGTAAATGTAAACGAGCATGGACCATTTGACTCATGAAATACAGCCGATGGATACCAACCAGACATTTGTGAGAAACAAACAACAGTTCCACTCCATGGATATGTATAATTCTGAAATTAAAGAAAAACGATGTTCAAAGAAATGAGAAATGAGAAATTTTTAAAAACTAAAAAAGAATCTTCTTTTTACATTTGGTTTAAATATTCTTGCTGACGTTATCTCCCAGTAGCTTATCTCTTCTGGGTAGATTAAAATTGAAAAAGAAACTTACCGAACAATCATTAGGTTTTTGTATTTGCTTAAAACAACGTTGATTTGCTGAACAATTTTGGGAAATGGGTTTTAAAAATATTGATTTTAACATATTAAAATGTTTATCAATTCCAACTGTCACACAAATATCCTTAGATAACGATTCGCTAATTCTAAAATTATTTTCAAAATTTTTTAGTAAAAATTATAAAAAAAAAGAAGTTATTTTTAATTACTTACTTCGAATTTATTGGCAAAGGTTTGACAAATCTAGAGTAATTCGTCGGTGTTTCTAAATGCATTAATGAAATATTTGCAAAATTTGATATATAATTCACTCGTCGAATTTGTTCATACGGATTTTCAATATCCAAATATCCTTTTCCAATTCCAAAAACGACAACTATATAATTTTTTCCTAATCTGAAAATAGTGCAAAATTGTATTTCTTGTTTCATAATGCTGACTGCACTCTCCTTGCGAATACAGTATGAAAATATCGATCATAAAGAAATTATTTTCTGTAGAAATAACTATCAAAATAATTATCTAAATGAATTTGGTATGTTCAATTTTAACACAAAAACGGATATGATGTCTAGAGTTTTCCCACAAAATAAATATCCAAAGGTTAAAATCAAAATTTTATTTTATATTTAGAAATGTTTATAGATTATGCATTTGAAATTATATTATATTTTGATAATTTTTGTTTAGTGCGCGAACAGAATTTTATTTATTTGAAATACTATTTATTGGTTTTATACGCCCAAAATTATCATATAGATGCATCTACTAATAAATAATAGTGATAATTCATATTTAAATCAAAGGCAGTCTGACTTGATTAATTCGACTTCTTTCATTGATTTTTCAGGTTAATTTAAATCTATAACTATAATACAATAAAATATAATTATAACGATAGAAACGGAAATTATCCTTGAAAATGATTTCGTTTTTATTTTTATAGGACTCATGTCCTATAAAAAGATACATTGTAATAAATTCTCCCTTACTTCCTCCTTGATTGAAACCAAAAAAAAGTATCAAAACAGGATTTAAGAGACATTCATTATTATTATTTTAGATTACTAGTTTATTCAAGTTGTAACCCTGTTTAAATTCAGACCAATTTTTATACAAACCAATTCAAATGCGATTAACTTATTTTGTGTTTTATCCTAGCAAAAGCTGAAAAAATATTATATAAATGATTCAAATGGTCAAACAATTATACTTAGTTATACGCCGAGTGTCTAAACAATTATTTCCATGAGTTGTTATCTGTAGCTGTTTTAAATTAGAATACATAATATCAAATTAAAATTATTTAGTATCTTCACGAATTAAAACAACAACCCTAATAAAAATACCGCATTAACTACTGTTGAATTTGAAACGAAATTAACCGGAAATAAATCGGATTGAATTGTAATAGTTAACAGGTTATTAATTTTCAAAATTTAATCATATTCAAAATTTAAATACACGATGGCATAATTTAAAAGCGCAAATGGGTCTTCAAACTCATACAGCCCTTTAACAGTACACTTTATTTTAAGTATTTTGTACTTCAAAATATTATAGGAGATACAGAACAAGGTAAGATACACCGTATAAAAGGAATTAAATAATATTTTTAAAAAACAAATCGAATACGAAAAAATTAATGAAAATTGAAAATTTCTATTTGCACTTACACAATATCATCACTACAAAATTGTGACGACAATATCCAGTTGACATTAATTAGAGTTCCTGTACACTTGGGAACACCATCTACATAAATTATTCCATTCCATGGCCAAAAATATTCACTGTTTTGCTCATAATTTAACGTTAATGAGTGATTTCTTGCACCCAAATATAAGTCAGACAATTTGGTAAAAATTCCAATATGACAACGTACATATAATGCTTTACAACTTTTCGATGTCTGATCCAAATTCGAAACTTTGGTGCCATTTGAATAAATCAGTTCTACATCAGTATAACGTATATCACGAATGAAATGATCATAAAATGATGTATGACCCAAATTATTGCAAACGTCGATTGCCAAATCGGTTGCATTTTTATTTTCTAAATTATAATTGCAGTATGGCTTCCATGTGGAATTAATTAATGTTGTAATATATCCAGATTTTTCTACTTGTGGTTTTCCATCAATATGAATGTAAATACTTTTGGCATTAGTTAGCAAAACTGGAAATTGTGGAAAGTTGTTAGATTTTTTTATTAGTTAAAATATTATTCGAAAATACGTTGCTCAGTATATACAGAAGATGAGAAATATTATAAGTAGTTTTATCCAAAGCGGTACAGAGTATGTTAAGGGCCATTGAAACATAATACTGCAGCACCCTCCAATATGAAGAATCTTTCAATTGTCGCGCCCAAATAACTAAAAAAATACTTATCCAAATGTTTTGAAATTTGGTATGGACAATATTGACATGAAAACGGAGGGCTTATCAAAGAGAATTTTTCTTGAAAAATTATTTCTATCCCTTTTCCAAGAAAAACTCTTTGATGTCCCCTTCGTTGAAAAATTGAAAGTAATACAATGAATATTACATGTTATTTAAGTCAACAACTTGTTAGAAGCACACTCTTCACACATGAATGATTTATGTAAGGAGTCCTATCCCTTTTAATTGTGAATTTAAAAAAAAAAGTATATGGGGTGTAGAGTTTTCCTTAACTATGTATCTATAATTACATGATTAATTTTATATATAACAGATTTATTACAAATTACAATCATTTAAATCTAATGGCATTTAAAACCTGAAATAAGTTTTTTAATATTTTCTAATGTTAATTATCAATTTGTCTTACCGCAATCTTTTTCATCTTCATCAAATTGGCAATCAGATTTTCCATCACATCGTAGAGTCATTTTAACGCATTGTAAGCTTTTTTCACAGAAAAAATAATTATCGGGACAGGAATCTAAAATTGTTATATCGTTTCATGATTATCTAATTCGAAAAATAACAGTAAGAAATAATTATTTATTACAATCAAATAAATTATTAATTTGGTTCTATATACATGGAATTATCATATCATATGAGAAATTACAGCTATGGTAGTTCGTGGAAATAGATTGTGAAAATTAATAACATTTCTCGCTAGAAGTCTATACATCAAAGGTTTAGTTTTACTTAAAACTTTACTCAATTAGAAGTAGGTTCATAATTGTTAATTCCAAATAGGCTCATAGTTAGCCTATGAAACTAAAAAATCAACAGTTAACTTAGTAAAACAAGTTTTCCTAAGTTTTTCTAATTTGTACATAAATAGCCTTTTTTCAATCGGTAATTATTGAGCGGAAAAATTTTTTTATATTCTATTGTCAAGGGAGAAAACTTTAGAAAAGTTTTTTTGAAAAGTTGGAATATATGAATTTTTCTTCATATTGAATTGTCATTTTGTACCGTATCGTTTACAGTCTATAAAATTTGAAATAATATTTTAAATCTTATATAATAAAAAACTAAAAAAAAGAACCATCTTCATAAAACTGTGAAATTTAAAGAGTTAAAAATAATTTTAAATTTAAAACTTCTAAAAAAATACCCTTGTGACCAAAAACCTTTCGAAGTGACCTTCAAATTATCAATTTTTTAGCTAAGGGTTAGATTGACTTCGAAAGGTAATTAGTCACAAAGTTTTTAATTTAAAATTATTTTTAACTTTTTACTTCATTTTTTGGAGAGCACTTCTTTTTTTCAATTTTTATCTTTGTATGTCTTGAGGTCATCAGACATCATGATTGTTTCCTTAGCATGGTACCATCTTTGGGATATCTCCTTTCCAACAAAAAAGTCGGATCAACAAAATCGGATCTTAAACGAGAAATTTATCCGCGAACACACTTAAAAAAGTATATACATTGTCGGATTGAGAAACTTCTATTTTGAAGTCGGTTAAAAATGAAAATAATTTGAGACACTTCTCTGTTTCACCGAGAACACATATTTAACGAAAATTACTCAGTGTTTTTATTTAATTTTTTAAAGAATTTTTACGGACTTCAACATAAAAAAGAGGTCATTAATTCGACCTCTATCTACGTAATATTGTTGAAGATTAATCCGATTTTATTTTCCCATTTTTATACCCAACATTAATGAAATAAATGTATATTAATTTTGGTTTAAAGTTTGAAACGCTAGAAAAAATTGTAGGTAGTAACAAAATTTGTATCTATATCTAGAACCATCGAATTCGACTATTTTTATTTATCAGCTCGTCCATCCGTCTACCATCAAGATAACTTAAAAACGAAACGAAATACTGAGTTGAAATTTTGATGGCGTATTCTAAACTTAAAAAGTTCGAGAATATGGCTTACAACGTCGACAATATGGCTTTATGCCTCATTTTGCGTTTTAATAATTTGATTTCAAATCATGAAATTATTCAACATTGCGTATTGTATTATTTGCACTTACAACAATTAAATTCATCTGTTCCATCTGCACAATCAAAATTTCCATCGCATATAGCTTCGGAATGAGATTTTTGTAGGTAATCTTTGCAAGTACATTCCTTTTCATCAGTCGCATCTTCGCAATCAATTTGTTTATCACATTTCTTATCAATTGGTATATTTTGAAGTATTCTAAAAAAAACCAGAAGTATAGTATTCATATCCAAGACATGCTCAAGGTATAAAAAACTTACTTCCGGCATTGGAAGAAAGCTCTCTTAATATTATTTACAGGAATTGGAATCAAAATATTTTCTTCTTTGTCGGATAATATTTTGCTATCTGAAATTGTAGGTTTCCAAACTGAGGATGTGCTTTCTGGTTTTGAAGTTGACAATTGTGTTGTTGAAATCTCTTCAAACATTATTGATGTATTTCTAACAGGTTCACTTGTTGAAATTTCCATTAAAGATGCGTTTAAAATTTCACTTGATTGACTTGTTTTAGAAATATTCTTTGGTTGACCGACTAAAAAAGTGTCATCAACATAATCTTCTACAAAATCACTTGGATTACTTTTTGTTTCATTTTCTTTCAGAGCCGCTGATGATTTTAACAAATTTTCTTCAGGTTTTTTTGAATATTTTGCCATTAATAATGATTCCCATGTTTGTCGTGAAATTTTTGATAATTGTTTTTTATCTTGACAATTTAATTCATCCTCCAAGGTGAGACAATCTACTACACCGTCACATCTTCTCCTACGTGATAAACATTTTCCACTGTTATTTTCTCCAGTTGAAATACATGATATACCCGGACAATGTGTCAATGGTTTGCGTTGTGGAAAACTAGTTTCTACTAAAAAGTATAAAATGATTATTTTATAATATTTCCTTGCATAAGTTATTCCTTACACATGTTTTGCCGAATCCATATAATAAATAGCGCAACCCGAGTGTAAACTCCTGGTTCATCTGGACGCGCACAACCTTCTCCATGACTTACTACTCCAGCAACATACCATTGATTTTGACTTATTGGATTTAGGCATAGCAATGGTCCTCCACTATCACCTTGGCAGGCATCGCGGCCACCTTCTTCAAATCCAGCACAAATTTCCGCTCCTTCTCGATCTAATCTATGTTTGCAGGATGCTAATATTGGAACATCTACTTCTCGCATATGATCGGCTAAAACAGTGAATATTATAATTTATGATTCATCTTTTCATTTTGAAAAATTAAAAATTTTGCAAATATTAGACTGTTACTTACGATCTGGTCCGTGTTCGAAAGTAGCACCCCAACCAACTGCCGTACATTTAGTCCCTACAGAGGGACCCCAACGCCAATCAGTTCCAGCTGATTGAATACTTGGAAGACAAATATTTCTGACCCATCGATTAAAAGCTAGTGGGGAATGTAATCGTAATAATGCTAAATCATTTTTCATACTGGATCGATCGTAGCTTTTGTGAACAGTTACATACTCCACGGAACGTATTTGCTCCATAGGAGAGAATGAAAATCGCCGTAGCATTCCGGCTTGAACTTCATAATAATGTTGCCAAAATTTATCGACGCAATGTGCTGCGGTCATTATCCAACTTTCATTAATAATAACACCTCCACAATGAAAGATTCCATCCCGGTATAATGCAATTACCCATGGCCAAGCAGCTGGTTTACTTGCATGTCCACCGACAACACGTTCTGTATCTTGACGTTTTAAACGGAAAATATTTTCCTCACTTAATTCTAAAATATCATTTTCGCCATCATTTCGGAAATCTGTCATTGACATTCTAGTACCACATTCAATTTTGGGACATTCTACGTAGGTTAGAGTAGGGCATACCTTTACTAGGCTTGCATCTCCTGATGGGAGAATGCTTTCGATAAAGTTTCCAGAGTATGGTATGTTGATGGGAATATTTTGTATAGTTGGTGGAGCTAGATGTCCTCCAACTTCATTTAAACATACTTCAGTTGCCCATTTATCATCACTATTGCAAACAGGGTACCAAATTCCACGATAATTATGATGCAAAATGCCTTCAGATAGAGAAATAAGGTGCGCCTAAAAAAGTTTTAAAACTATAGTTCATATCAAAATTTTCACAACTAATGCCTCACTTGATGTTGAAAAATAGATTCCGCCAATAAAGAGCAATCCATTTCATCCTTGCCATTTGTGACACATTGTTGAATTCCATCGCAACGATTTTCTAACGGAACGCACGTTACTTGGTCTTGATGTCTATTCCAATCATCACAACTAAATTCATTTTGTGGACATCCTGAAAATAAATTTCGTTTAGGTAATGTGATAAATTTATGAATTTTTAATAGAAATATCGCCCAAAAAGTTCCCGTATTTTGGATACTACTTGTAAGTGTAAAAGTTAAACATATTATAATACATTTATACTATTTTAATACTAGCGGTATAGTAAGATTCAAAATGTATAATCATTTTTTTTAGTAAATTTAATCATTTACAAATATGCATTAGTTATCAGAATGGATATTTTTGTAAAAATTGATGTTCCTAACTGTAAGTGTAAATGATATTACCGAAACACCCTAATTCATCTTCGCCATTTGGACAATCAAAAAATCCATCACACAATCGTGATTTATCCACACGGTGTTTACAACTGCAACTTAACTCATCAGATAAATCTGGGCAATCGATGTTATTATCACACCATTGAGCCTTTCTTATACATTTGGATCCATCACGACACGCTATTTCATTTTCACTACGACATTCCAAAACTACATCATTATTAGAGAAATCGTTTTTCCTAGAATTTATTCATAATATTATAAAAATATAAAATACTGTAATAAAATTAGTTATAAATACTTACGGATCTCCAATAATGCTGTCATCGAAATTATTCCTAAAGTTGCTATGGGTAGTTCTAGAGTGCGATTCTGATTTTCTAAAAGCGTTTTGATTTGGATATATTGGAGGATAATTTACCATATGACAAATTTGAGGCATTAAATAATTATTATTTTGACTTGTAATAGTGGATTCTTTACCAGAATTTGATGCAGGACCATAATAACCATAGCTTGGGTACATATTTGGATAACCCATGGGGTAATAGTAATTAGAATATGGGTTATATCCGGACGTTGGAAATCCGGGTGTTACAAGCCTTGGCGAAAAGTCAAGTCGTGATTGATTTGGATCCTGTTGTGGGAATGCTATACCTCCAGGAAATTGTTGTGGATTGGGAAAGCATATTACGTTGCTAGCAGATACACCCCCATTAGGCATATTAAATTTTAATTCTTGATTTGTTTTTACCGATTCGGATGTTGCAAATTGTTGTCTTGGACTTAAACTATCATCGGCATTCCTAATTAAACTTGGATTATTTCTGAACCTCTCATTATCCTCAGATTCTCTCGTGCTTTTGAGTAAGTCTACCTTTAATTCTATTGGAGAAGTATTCTCAAATCTTTCTGAGGTAATATCTGTAATGTGATTCGAAGTTTCTGCCACCGTATCAAGTATCTCGGGTTGAAAAGGGGTAGTCATATCAAAAAGATCGAAGGAGGAAGTATTTTCATTCAAATTTGTTTGTAATGATAAATTTTCAATAGAATTTTGTATATTTTCAGTTGAATCTAATACTCTCAGACCAATACTTTCAGTGGAAAGAATTTTCACACCTGAGCCACTATTTTCTAAAGTAGATGTTGTTTCTGCAAAAAAATCATCAAAAAACAATGTGCTGGAATTGAACTTTTGACTTTCATCGTTTGGATCATTCGTGGTTACTTCCATTTCAATTTTTGACAATGTTATTCCATGTGATTTATTCAAGGATAACTGTTCAGTTGAAATATCTGGAATATTTGTATTTTTTGTGGCTGTATCAATAAGTTCAATTTTAGAAGTTTGAGTAGTTTCCTTAACTGAAGTTTCTGGAATTATTGTTGTATGGTTTGTGGTAGTAGTAGGATTATTGTTAAAATTTTGAATTTCTGGATTAATCAAAAATTCTTCAGCACTGCTCTCTGTGTTATTAATGAAACTATTCACTGATGACGTCGAAGGAATATTTACATCTTCGAATGTTGAAATCAAAAAATTTTCTGTTGTTAGTTCCACATTATTTGTTTGTGTAGGCAAAGGTATATTTGGAGTATTTTCAATGAAAGTTTCCATTGTTGAGATTTCAATACTTTTCGTTGTTGAAATAGAAAAATCAATTTCAGAATTTGAATCTACTGTTCCGGTTGTTAAGGTTCCACTACTATTATCCGTAGGAATTTTTGATGTAGTGCTTAATGTAATTGCATTATTTGGGAAATGTTGATTAAAGCTTTTCGAGCTAGATTCGATTTTCATAGTTGGTAAGATTTGCATATCTTTGTCGATAGGATGCAACGATTTCTCCGAAGTTGTACGAAAATTACTACTATCAAAAATATTTTTTTCTGAACTTAAATCAATTTCTGGAGTTGTCATTTCAAATGTGGAAATATTTGGCGTTGTATCAATTAAGGAATCCATTTTCTGTGTTGTTTTAAAAATCCATGGATTATTGTTTATTATTTTCGACGTTGATATCTTGGTATTTACTTCAATTTTTATGGTAACTTTTGAATCATTTGTATTATCTTTATTTTCAATCGTTGTTGGCGCGCCTGTGATTAATTTTTTGTTTGTATCTCCATTAGGTAAATTTTCTTGGCTCTCATTGGACACCTCTGAATTTATTTCAGTTGATTGTGAATTAGGGCTAAAACTTGTAGTAATAATATCAGGCTCTTCAGTACTCTCCATGGATTCAGACGATTCTTCGCTTAGTTCATTAATAAATAATTTTGATAAAGTTTTTCTTGTAGAATGGTCTGAATTGATTTCATTAGAGTTCATAAATTTTGTAGGAATAGTATTTGTATTAATAATATCAAAATTTTCAGAACTTTCTCTGAATTTCGATAGTTCGTTGCTTGATTTTTCAGTAGATAATTTTGGCAGTGTAAGATTTGTTTTATCTTCTGTATTTATTTCATTTGATTCAATAACTTTTGTGGGAAAGGTTGTGAAGAATACATCCTGTTGTTTAGTATCCCCCAAGGAATTATTCACCAATAATGAATTATTCTTAGAATTATTCTCCAATAATGAATTATTATCCAAAAAATTTACTTTAGAAGTATTTAAATTATTATTTTCAGTGGTTGCATTAACTCCCAAATGCTGATGAATTTCTTTTACTTGTTTTGACATTGGTTCCAAGCATTCATGAATTTTTTTCAATAAATTGAAATGTTTATCATTTTTACAATTCTCGGAATGACTTTTCGTTTCACGTTTGAGACGAATTATTGCATTTAAAGAAGGATGTCGAATATTTTCCTCAATGTCTACAGAAAGTGTTTCTTTACCATTATTATTTATATCAAAATGTTCATTGAAATTCGGAACAACTCGAGTCCATGTATTTTCAGTAACTTCTAAAATAATAATATAAGTGAGTAACTTGTTCTGGCACTGAATTCAATATACTGGCAACTTTTGTTTGAAAACTAGGTACACATTTAATGCTGATTATTTTTATATCATCCATCGAAAATTGCGTTCGTTAAACTATACATTTGAGCTTTACTTTAATACCCAAACCAAATATAAAATTTTCTGCAAAATTTTTCAATTTTCTTCAAAAAAAACCACATAATAGAGAACCGGTTTAGATTTTTTTTATTACTAGATTTTTTTTATTAAGGGTCTGTATCCATTGAAAATGGATCTAAATTAATTTTTTTTTTAAATCTTTAAATATGAGTAAGATATAGACATTCAAACTTACTGTTTAAAAAATAGGGAAACTCGTATGACGTCAACTGTTAATATCTCCATATAAAACACATGTGAAACATCGTTTTCAAGAAAGAGATAAAAAATAAAATAATCTTCGATAGCTTATAACTTCTTTGATTTTGAATCAATTTTAATTTAATTTTCAAGTTTTGTTGTGGAATTGAGCCTAGTTTCACTGTCACTTTTGATGTGAAATATATCAAAATTTAGAATCAATCCGGTAGACTATTGTATATATTTAAATAATATTGACTTTATTATAATGCAATGAAAATTTTCTGTTTATATATCTCTCAAATATTGACTTACCAAAATGTTTCAAATACTTAAATTTCGACGTTTGGTTAAAGTGTTGAATACAAGCTACTACTACAAATTTGTTTTTACATACCTTGTGTTCGATGTATAATATATCCAAATTTATAAAAACACAATACGCCAACTCCAATTAACATTATCAATAATGCAAAGTACATCCATAATTTTCGTAAATATTGACAACTATGTTGAAATATGGAACATTGTTCACAAAAACTGCCACATTGATTTAACAAACAATCACTACTTTCACTTTCTAATCTGGAACTTCCAACAGGATTTGAACGGTGTGCATTATCCAAATGAACAATGACTGAAGGAACTCGTTTTGGAACATCATTTAATGGAATATTGTACATTGGCTGAACATAATTATTGTTATGATTGATATTTGGTACACTATTTTCATTTGAAGTCATATCTATTTGAGCACTATAATCGTACTTAGCATTCAATGAGATTAAATACTTAATAAGATAAAAACGGAAAAACAACCGAATAATTATTGAACTAGTGAATATTAATTATTAATTATTTAAAAAGGGAACATCGACCGGAAATTTAGATTAATCGATTCAGTAATTTTATTTTGTTTCTTAAGTTTGGATTTTTATTTTTGTACACAAATTATGTTACGTAATTTGATTCTAAAAAAATAACAACAATTTTTAGAGTTCCGTAGCAAAACTCGCATCGTTGAAGTCTTATGTGTATATAATCAGTGGTTTGTGCCGCATTAAAGTACGGCCGGGTTCGTAGCAAATATAAACCGCAGGATACAGTTCTTGAATCTTACTTTATATGGTGTAAATTAAACAGAACATTTAATTAATTTTCTTTTCGTGATATTGACAAATTTTGACTTAAATACACAATTTATTATTTAGTGATGAATTTTCTTATTAGGCCATAAAAATAATATTATTTCATCATGGTTCTGAACACACGATTTTATATTGAAAGATCATTCCCCGCTTCAGTTAGTAATCATCACACTCAAATCAATTGGCCTTCACTATTACTACATTTCAAAAACACAATCTTAAGAGTTTGTTGAAGTTAAAATTTGAAGAAAAATTAAGTCTCAAAGCTTCATACTTTACTATCAATATCATGCAAATTGTATTTCTGTATTTCCAAACTATCCTCCATGTTATCTAGATAAGTGCCAATGATATTTTGAATTCTTTTCTAAATCAATTACGCCGTTTAAGACTTTAAATAATAACAGATTTCAAATACCCTGGTCACTTTCTCGTAAGCTTCTATGTGTTTAGCTAATGTAGTCAGGGCATTATCAACGATGACTATAAACACTTTCAAATCGTTGATAAGGCTATTTCAAATCGATATCCAAGTTTTTTATTCTCTAATACTTCAGTGATTGAATTAGAGCTGCTGAATTGATCGTATTTTGTATTTTGATTGCGTTTTTTCATAATCGAATTCTGAAATTTTGACTTCTGCTCTTATATTCAATATACGAACATATGGATTGCATTAGTTGAATGTACCATTTAATAGTTTACTTGGAGCGTAATCACTATTTATGTTTTAATCTGACGCAATAACAAAGCGCCAGTAGCTTCAAAACGTTCTAAATTTTCATTCCAAACTTGCAGAATATCAATATATTACTACAATTACAGAATGTCAAGTGCCTACTTTGATAATTTACTAGGTATATGGCTTAAAATATTTTTCTAGCCATTTAAGACACAAATATAGAGCCAGTAGAATTTGCTTCCTTCTGCATCCTACGTGACTTATCCGTAGTCATTGCAGTGACGTATAAAGGTCTTTGTTATTTCATGCAATTATGTATGGCAATAAACTCCATGCTGAATAGTATTTTTTTATAAAAGTGACGTCCCTGTATGTATACAAACTACTCAAAATGGATTTAAAAATAACAAAACTAGATTTATTGAAATTTGGAAACTAAGAAATTTACGAAAATTGAAAATCATTGGAAATAAAACGATTGATATGTGAACAATTGAACAATGGTCAAAAATTCAGATTAGATAGATACTACAAGCAAACATATGTTATACTAAAAGAAGATAAAAGAAAAACAGCAAAGATCAAAGTTAAGAATTTCGTTGAAAATTCAACATCTGCATCTTTTACACGTTTATTACAATTTGTGCAAAGAATTGAAATAAAAATTGGTTCCTTGACTTTCATAAACTAACGAATCTGTTGTGTTTGAGTGAAATTTTCTTCATCATCATAAGGGCTGTTAGGTGTAATAGATGCAACAGGTTCTGGTTAAAAAGTAATTCCAGAGCATATACAATGATATAATAATTATTTTGGAAAATTTGATTTTGCTTCTTTTTAACAATGTATTTCCAACACGTATAATTTCAAACTACCAAAAAATCAAAAAAAAACTTTTTTTTTCAAAATTTTTAAAGAAAAAAATAAAATTTTTTGTATATAAATGTAAATCCAAAATAAAACGTAGCCTGAAAATGAAACATTTGCTGAGCATTTTTTTTAAATTTTTGTCATAAATATCCCGTTTTTATTAATTAGTAACAAAAAATTTTGATCAGCAAAAATGATCGAACAAAGTAATATTAAAATGCTTAGATGGTGATAATTTGTTCACTATAAAATTTTATTGATTGCATAAATAAATATTTTTTTTTAAAATATTAAATGAAAAAAAAAATGTAAAGTGAAAGAAATCATTACTTATAAGAAGAAGGGCTGTGTTAAGTTGTCTATTAAAAAAACTGCTCCCCTTTTCATTTTAAAAACATAAATAAGAAAATTAACAAATAAAATATAATAATAATAATGCAAACAAAATTAATTTTCATTTGGAAAGCTGTCATTTTTTATAATTTGATTTTCACACATAAGATTTTCCTCACACTTATATATTAATTATTATTACGTTTTTATATAACATCAAAGTGGAAAATGATGAATTCAAAAAAATTTTCATACAAAAATTCAATTAAAAATCCATTATATGAAAAATATTATTCACAAGGCATTAATTAATATTCATTTTTAAAGAAAAAAATTTGTTTGTTTATTTTTTAATTTTTTTAAATAAACATACAGGTGATTATGAAATGAATACTTTGGTTTAAATTTTGTATCTTATTATTTATATTTTTTTACAGAATTTCAATTTTACTGGAAAGGTAAACTTATATGTTGTTGTAGTTAGGCCATCTCAAGCGCGAATATAGGTCTCACTGCAAGAGTGATGGGAATAAAAGTTTTTGGTAATTGTATAGATGACAAAATTCGAAAATAAAATTAAAATTTCATAAAAAAATTAAGAAGTTATAAGGTTTCAAAAATTATTTTCTATCTCTTTTTTGAAAATAAATTACATGTAATCTCTATAGGGATACTAAGTCGCGACATCACCTCTAAATATGACAAACTGTGTTTAAGGTCATGCAAGCAAAATGTTAAGAAATATTTGCAATTTTGAATATTGGTAATTAAATGATTAAATGAATAATTACACACGCTGTTAAAATTTGAAGGCAATTTATAGTATCCAATATCAGATAATTGTAATTAATCGCATTTTTTGCACATGTAGTATAGGAGAATCGTAAGCAAATGATAGATTTGTTTATCTTTGTCCAAGAGGGAATGTTACCGATTTATGAAAAAATGGGATTTGTTACATGAATATGCTTTGAATAATTTAAAAAAATGGTATGTATTGACCACGTCGTTTAGATAAACAATTAAAATAAACATTTAAAAGATTATTTCCATGTATAGGGATGTGTCGGAGCCTTTAAAATGGGGATCCGCGGATACAGATACAGATAAATCGTGTCCAAATCAATTTCAAACTTAAAAAATTTCAAAAAGAAAATTTGACTCTAGATAGTGTTATTGAAAAAGCTTCAAAGAATTCGTGTTTGTTTTTGTATAGAATATGTGTATAATTTTTTCAAATTTACTTAAAATAAAACAATTATAAAATTTATATGAAATCTCATAACTTCTAAGTATCTTTCACTTCCAAGAAATTTCATTTTATAGACTTATTTGATTTACAATCGAATAATTATAATAATAATTTATAATAATTATAAACTTATTTGATTTTTTTGTTAAATATGTTGGATTAGTTATCTACATAAAGATGATTTGGACGTACCGTTGATGCAAAAAAATTTTTTTATGAAAATTTCATGAATGATTTTCTCAGGTGATCCGAGCTCAACAAAAACTACTATAACTTTTTTTCATTAACTCCACCTTGATTTTTTGGAGCATTTGAGCAAATTTTTTATTATTAAAAAAAAACAGTGATTTTACAGGGAGTTTACATACAAGAAAATTACACAAACATTAAGAATTTATTGAAAATTTTATACAACATACCAACAAGTAACTTGAGTTCTTAAAAAATTTTAAAATTGGGCTAATGAGCTTTTTCAAAAGTAGACAATTTTTTCAAGCAAAAATCCCTATAGCTTTTGAACGGGACAGATAATTGTTGCTTTTTTTTCAGACTCGGATCACCTGTGGAATTCATTCATAAAATTTTTATTGAAAAATATTGAAACAATTTTTCAAGTTTTTGCACCTAGTATGTCAAAATCATTCTGAATAGCGTTTGCGTTTTCTTAAGAATATAAACTTACTGAATCATCCTCTATTATAATATTACTTAGGGTGTTGTGAGATGTAGAAGGAGTGATATGAAAATAAACAGACATTAAAATTTAAAAAAAATTGTATGTAATAATAAAAAGCTTTTAACGACATCTGAGGGAAAAAACTGCTAATAAACAGTAATTTATTCATAAAAAATATAAATAAAGAGAAGTGGGTAGATATGTAAAGCATTTTATAGTACAACGAAAGCTTATAAGCTTTTGATCCATATTTTTTCTATCTTTTCAAACACTTTGTTGTGAAGCATGTCTTTTTTATTCCATTACATGTTTTTTTCTGATACTCTGAACACTATTAGAGAAAGTTTAAATAGCAATATTAATGACAATTTAGCGTGTCGTAAAGGAAATCCACCAACTTCAAAAATATTCAACAAGCTATAAAGCGAGTAAAATAAATTATTGCTAATTTAATATTGAAACGACAAAAAAATATTTGTGTAAATTTTAACTGAAAACAAATGAATCTCAGTACTAGATGTTTCGATTGTGATCTAGTATCGAAAACTTCGGATTAATTTTGAAAAATGTCGAGATATAAGATGTAAGCAAACATTTTAAAACCGAAAAGCAATCTAAGCCATCTTGAAATAAATCCAAATTTTTGTAGTATCGATTGCATATTAGGTACCCAAATCGTTGAATTCAACTTGGCAGATTTGGCTTCTGTATACTAATATAATTATATACGTTGTACGATAGTTTTCATGAAGCAACAATGCGATGACAACACTGTCATGGTGCGTTTACATGATATATAATTTTTATACTGACTTCACATTTTGCATATAAATTTCTATAGGTTAGTCAATTCAGACTTATAGCACAAGACTGCACAGACTTACTTCTGTAGAAATTTATACGAAAAGTCTGTGCAGATTTATAGCACAAGTCTGCACAAGTTGCTGCTTTTATAGAGTTAATAGAAATTTTTATGGAAAGTCTGAGTAAAAAGTCTGTAGAAAAAAACAGTATACAATGTTGTAATAAACAATATAATGATTGTCATTGAAGTTGCACACGTATGCACTCGTGCGTTATCTAAGAGAAAGATAATTTTTTTCTTTTTAATGAGGATGGTTTTGTTTTAATTTCTCATTTAGTTGATCCAAAGATGATTCATAAAACTGTCGATTTTCAAATATATAATGAAGAAAAAAAAATAACACGTGTATCTCAAAACATAGTAGCCATAATCTTTCCAGGGTTTTAACCGTTTTCAACTTCGACGCTAGCGCTGCAAAAGAGCGTTTGCGTTTGTTCTTAGTTAAGAGTAAATTTGAATATTTAGACAGATAGAGGTAGATTAATTATAATTATAAAAAAAGGCGGGAAGGTTGGCTAGTCATACTGTTGTCGCTGGTATAAGAACAAAGTAACGGACTTCACCAATAACATAATAAAAATATAATTGCCACCTTGTGCTAGAAGGCATCTTTGCCTTCAGGTGAAGGACTGTTCTAAAAGAGGGTACAGAGGACTAAAACTTCTAGTAGGTGCAAGGGACGCAGTTGCCGTTTCTTCTATACTTAATATACTCTATACTTCAATCGAGAATACTCTATACTTCTCTCTAGTGCTATCTATTAGATTTTCTAAAAACTTATGGGCCTACCCTGGTACGAATACATACGTACAGGGTGATGCATATTAGGAATATTTAGTGATTTTTGCCGTTTTTACCTTCATATTTTTCTATTTTTATAAACATTCATATCGGATTTTTCATGGGTTTGTATGATCTGATATTTACACGATGTTTTTCTGATGAAAAACAAATTTGTTGCATAATAAAGAAATGTTATTGTATAAATAGGTACTCTGTCGAAAAAAAACAAGAAGTATAAAGGATTTTGTTGGAAATAACTTCTGTTAAATGCGAGAACAGAAAGAGAGTGAATAATAAATTAAAGATTTTAAAACAGTTAAACTTCAAACAAAAATTTGCTGTCAAGTTAAGACAAAAAATATTTTATTCGAATACAAAAATGGCGTTTTTAGAAAATTCAATTACGTCAAATTAAATGTCACTACAATTTTTTAAATGATTACTCTTTTTTCCATCTGTAGCTATTATAAAAGTATTATTTCCCTTTATATTTACTTTGTATGGTTTTAAAAAATCCGTGCTATATGTAGATAATAAAAAAAAAAATAAAAAATAAAATGGCCTTATAAAATTTTACATATTCATTTCTATGATTCATATTTTGCTTTTTAGTATCTTTTGTAAAAAACTTTTTTTTTTTTATAAATTAAATGCATCATGGTTTTGGAAAACTTTTTAGTTTAGTTCTAAGAAGTTCCATGACTATTTTTAGCAAATTTTCACGTACACTTCACACTCATTACGAAATAAATTACAAAATTCATTTTTTTTTCAATATTTCTTATTGGATAGAGAAATTGTTCACTTAAATTTTAATGAAAGTTTTTAAGTAGTATCTTAGATTATTTATAGAAACTTTTGTTAAATTTTCTCGTCGATGTGGTGCGAATAGCTAATTTTTGTGAAATGTATTCACTAATTGTATATAAGTGATAAAATTGAAACGCCTCTCTTAGTAGTACTAGATTTCCTTTTAGGCTCGAGAGTCCAGGACCTAAGGCAACAAAAAATTAGAATCAGCAATGAGAATTGAAATATAAAAATTGATTAAAACGATGTAATAGTTTTGATGTGAATGATTAAAACTTTTCAGTAAAATTTGTCAATGTTAAATCATGACTTTGAACAGTGAATTTAAGGTGTAGAGGAATTTTACATAAGACGCTCTGAAATAATTCAATATTTATTTTGGTTTTTTTCTTCAGCAAAAACGGTAGGAAAGATTTTGTTGAAAGACTTTTACACATGCACAACCATCTCTCCAAAAATGTTGAATTTAGGTACTAGTGGCCTTGAAACGTAAAGATGTCGTTTCCGTAATTCGTAATTCAGTAAACACTGAATCTACCAGTGGAAAGTTAATAATTAAAAATTTATAGCCAATTTTGTATACAATTTAATATAAATTAAAACATGTTTGTAATTGGGTATAATGCAGATTGATGTATTAATTAAAAAATATTTTTTTTTTACGAAGAGTACTTTATATCCTTTATATTTTAACGTTGCCCTGCTTCAAATACCAAGTAGTATAATATTCAGTGGCCACTAAATAGTATGAAATGAATCTGTTTTTATCCAATATAATTCTACTATGAATGTTTTTTATTTCAACATGATCAAAGGGAATATTACTACTGTAAACTTTGATCATATCAAATTCCGTTGTTATTTTTTTTTTTTATATTTATGTATTGTAAAAACACAAATTTTGTTTTATTATGAGAGATTTGCCTTTTAGTTGCAGTTTTAAAGTAAAATTAACGAACTTAAAAAACATCTTCTGGAATAGAGAACTGATAAATTTTCAAAAAATGAACTAAAAAGTAAAATATAATTTTCGATTAAAAACTTCCATAAATAATTTCCTTAAGATCAATGACCTATTGAAGTCATATCTTTAGCAAAAAAATTGATTCATTATATAGTTCATGAATTATACTGACAGCGCTCTATAAAGGATGAAAAAAATACTATTTTCTTTTCGAAAAATTTGAATACTTGATTTGAACGTGAACCGCTTAAGTTTCGAATCCTTTTTAGCTAATTCAACGGAGGATTCACAGTTTGCCGAAGGTCATCAAATTTTAATAATTCTAAAATAATATTTTACAAACTTTACCGGAATGTGTATTAGACCCATGTATGATCAGAGAAATATCCGTCATCTCTACCGGGTGACTAACAATAAATACCGGCTGTCCCACAACAAATAGCGGGTGCTTCAAATTGTCACAGCAACGCGTGACCGGGTCTGCTAGTTTTTTATCAGAATGTACTGTTGTTTAATAGAAAATAATGCAGAACAATCGAGTTTTAATGCAATTTAGTGGCGATACGACGCAAAAATTGAAAATTTTTGTAAAGATACAAATCAATCTGGTACAACTTCTACTACAAAAAGTTTACCTGGATGAAATTCAGAAAATGCATCAGATATAAACTGCCCATATTTCCAAAATCAACCTATTTTATTTTTGCGCTGTGTGACTTTTATTAAGAATCCTGCCGTTTCTACCTGATCATTTAGCTGTAGTCAAAATCAGGTGGACTATATATATAGTATATATAGAAACAAAAGCTCAATGGCTTTCGGGAACACTATTTGCAAAACTAAATTTAAACTTAATACCTGAACCTTAAGAATATATTGCCTACATACGCTAAAAAAACATATTTCCTATTCCACCTTATTTTGTCTAATTTTCCATGCTTTTTTGCAATTTAAAGATATTTTTTGAAATTTCCATTTAGACTTTTTAAAACGATGAATTAAAATTACATAATATTAACTAAAAAATATTGAAAATAACAATAATTTCAACTCACCGTTTTGTACCCACAAATTTTATATCAAATAATCATTATTTTGCGGCCAAAAATAGTAAGAATTAAAAAAAAGCAGTTATTGAATATAAAATAAATTATTTATTGAAAATGAAAAACATTTTACTTCAATAAAACCTTTTGTGTTTTGTTTTAGAAAATTTTGTTTTAAACTTTTTAAATCGATTTTCAACTTCCTCTTGAATATTTTCGGAATACCACAACTCAAAACACAATAAAATTACTTATTCCAAGAAAAAACAAATGTGCATTGAAAATTTGAAACAATTC